>JAADWV010000582.1:0-20940 GCA_023336295.1 Pythium folliculosum | reverse complement strand
GTTCGTGGGCGGCGACCGCGTGACCAAGCTGCAGGGCAAGGCGTCGAACCAATGCTTCTACTTCCGCGACAACGACATGGTGACGTCGGTGTTCAAGGGCGACAACAGCAACTACCAGCAGTACTACAAGTTTGGTGTGCCGGCGCAGGTCCAGCGCTGCAGCGGAGGAAGCAGCACTGCCGCGGCCGATGCGGACGGCAACGCCACGGTCAAGCCGGCGTCGGGTGCGTCGGGCTCGACGACGACGACGGCGCCTGCGCGAGCGAGCTCGACTCCGAGCGCTTCGTCATCGGGTGGCAAGGGTGAGTGGGAGTTCTGCACGCGCAACAGCGAGTGCGCCAACAAGTGCTGCTCTAAGAAGCTCTCGGACGACGGCAGGCTCAAGTGCACGCCGAACGGATGCTAAGGCGTCCGGCCGGTGGAGACCGTTTCATGGTGGCCCCGCATCGCGTGTTTGAAGTCACGGTATGCTGCGTGTATGTTTTAGTGTTTCAAGAGTGGGTCTAGGTGTGCTTGAAGCGCAAGCTCTCGAGCGAAAACGCTCGTTCGGAGCATGGAACGACGGGACAAATAATCGACGTTCAGTTCGGCCTCTGTCGCCTCTTTTATGTGCAATCGGATGGAAATCCGTCCTGACCCGCTGGTGCTTCACCTTGATCCCCGAAAGCACCCTTCTGTGGCTATCAACGTCCACGGGCAGCTCGCTCGCCTTCAGTGTGAACTGTGCGAAATCTCCACAACGTGATGTCCGGATTCGGAGGCGCTGTGTGGGATTGGAAACCTAGTCGGATCGACGGGTTGCCGCCCGCCAGCTGGCCTGAGACCTGAGACCCGCGATCCGGTGTGACCCCCTTGAGGCAGTTGCAGCGCCCGGCCATCTGGCGCGCGGATCCCAGGTTCAGAGCTTCTCGCGCCAAGTCCCCAAATGGTTTCTAGCGCGCACTGGTCGCGGTCACTGGAAAGTATCCGCCCGCACGCGCGCAATGAGAGCCGCGCCGGAAACGTCCTGGATTGAATAGTTCGCGGAGATCAGGCGCGTCGCCCAGACGGTTCTGGCGATCGGCGGCGCGCTCCAAGACCCTGCCGGAGCGTTTACCACCATAGTGAAGCCACCGTCTAGGGGGTCACGCCAGGATCTCAGTGGAGCAAAGGCGCTGGTTCTCGGGATCCATCCGGTGTCGTGTCGGCCGGTGCCCGATTCTTGAGCTGTGGATTGTTTCTCGCGTGCGCGACTCGATCGTAGGTATCCGTGGCCACCTGCACCACCCATCAAGAAGACACTTCGTGCAGCTACTAATCTCACGCCTGCACCGCGACAAATACTCACTCACAAATCAACTTGCTCTGCTCCACGCGTCTTCACTCACTCACTCAAAAGACATGCAGCTCCTCTCACTCACTGCCGCCGCTGCGCTCACCTTGGCCGCCAGCCTGGCGCCAGCGACCGTGGACGCCCACGGCTGGCTCATGGAGCCCAAGGGCCGCGACTCGAGCTCGTTCACGGACGAGAACGGCTCCAAGGCCTGTCCGAGCAACAACCCGGGCCCGTCCACCTCGGTGCAGCCCGGCGAGAAGCTCAAGGTGCGGTACCCGCGCAACAACCATATCGGCGGCTTCATCCGCTGGGCCATCGTGCCGCGCGGCCAGGAATCCAAAGAGAACTTTGACAAGAACGTCTTCTTCTACACGTGCCGCGAGTCGGGCGGCTGCACGCCACCCGGTGGCAGCGACAAGTACACGGGCGACAACGGCGCGCCCGCCAACAGTGTCATGTGCGGTGACACGATCACGCTCCCGGACTACCTCAAAGCCGGCGACTACGTGCTCCAGTGGACCTGGATGAGCGCCGGCTCGAGCTACGGCAACCTCGAGTGGGCCAACGAGCAGTACCGCTCGTGCGCGGACCTCAAATTCACGGTGGACGGCACGGGCGCCAAGCCCGGCTGCCCGGGCTTCGTGGGCGGCGACCGCGTGACCAAGCTCGAGAACAAGGGGGACGACGTGTGCTTCTACTTCCGCGACAACGCCATCGTGTCGTCCGTGTTCAAGGGCGAGAAGGGCAAGGCCGACCAGTACTACAAGTTCGGCAAGCCCGCCGACGTCGAGCAGTGCCAGGCCGCACCGGCGGCAGCGCCGACGCCGGCGAAGAAGGCTGACAGCGACAGCGACACGGCCAGCGCGCCGGCCTCCAAGGCCCCCGCCTCCAAGGCCCCGGCCAAGACCAAGACGCCGGCGCCGGCGCCCGCCCCGGCGAGCAAGTGCACGCGCCGCGCGCGCCGCATGCGGTACTAAGAGCTCCAAGCGGATGTCCTCGAGGCTTCCGTCGTTTCGGGAGTGTAGAACCGCCCGCGAGCGTCGTCCATCTAACGTTAGTTGTCGGAACGTAACTTTCAAATACACTTGTTTCGCCTGACAGGGACTATGAGTAGACGCCACGCTACGCTGGACGAGACGCCACGTTTGGAGATGCTGACCCGTCGCCCCAGCCGCGGAGTCAAGCGAGGCTACTGGTTAAACGGACGACTCCTCGGGCTTGGCGTTGGCCCTGGGTGGCGGCTCATCGCCTCGTGCACGCGAACTTACTGCTGGTGACAGTTCGCAAATGGTAGTGTATCCTCCTAAACTGGATTTGCAAGCGACCGACAGCCAAAAGAAGGGCCTCGATGTAAAAGTACATCATGATTTACGGACGTAAACAGAGCGAAAAAACGACCACGGATCTTAAAAACGTCGCGGCGGCGATGACCGACAAACTGCGGCACGTAGATCTGCTCACCTTGCACGGAACCGTCGCCGCGGAACTGCAGAAAGCCGTACGGGATGAGGTCCACGCTGGCAAGAAGCTTTACGATCGAGTATGCCGGCGCCTGAGCGCTCGCGACGAGCTCGGCCACGGTGGATACGACCGCGCCTTTGCAGCCAAACGGCGTCTTGCACTCGTCGTTGCAGGACGCGCTCTCGGCCATGAACTCGTACTTGGTGTTGGCGGCCTCAGCCGCGCTGGAGATGCTGGTGCCCGCGACGAGCACGTGCCCTTCGCTGCCGATGAGGAAGCCCGTGCACTCGTGGTCGCCGTTAACGTACACGCGCGCGACCAAGCGAGAGCGCGCGTACGCGAGCGGCAGCGACTCGGCGAGCGCACCGGTCGCGAAGCACTTGGCCGGCACGGAGTTGTCCGCGGCGCCACAGATCGACTCGATCGCCGCACCGCTGGTCGTTGGGATCGGAGGCATCGAGACGACCGCGAAAGCGAGCGTCGCGAGCGGTGCCAGCTTCGTGAACATTGAGCTAGTCGGGGATGAGTTTTGCGTGTGTGTAGGGAGTTCGAGAATTGTGCGATGCTGGGATTCGAGATGCCAGCGCGCGACAACTAACAGTAAGCAAGACAGAGAAGCCTAGCGAGGCGTTGGCGAAACTGACCCCACCGCCGAGACGCTGGGCCGTGGCGGCTGCATCGACAGGATGGATGTTGGACCGCGCTCGCAGTGGACCCACGGGCAGGCCATGGGTGCTTGTCAAGATTGCTGACCCTGTCCGTGATTGATCGGGCGTTCGTCCGGACGCCCTTCACACAGTGTTTCCAGAGCGACCTTCGGAAGTTGCGAGTCGTGCCCACATCCACAAGTCTTCAGATCAACGAGGAAGTTCCACGGTGTCCGCCCATAAGCCCTCGAAGGCAATGAACGCCTTCAACTCCAGAATGCAGATCTCATCCAACCGTGCATAGTCAGGCCATCTCGTCCAAGTAGGTACACTTACTGGTATCATACCGTACCCATGCAGTATACATCTGATTGGATCCTGGTGTATACTCCGTATACGGTATCCTGGTTACGTACCGTAACCAGGATTCGGGTACTCGCCTCAGTCTTTCAATTCTCCCGCCCACTCCGGCAACATGGAAGGAAAGCAGCACAACCAAAAGGGTTACGCGGCGCGACGCTTCGCCCGCGCAAGCGACGCGTCCGTCCGTCCGTGCGCGATGGATGGCGCGAGCCAGCGTACTGTATCTATACCCGCACGCGTAACCCGTCTCCACCGCCATGGGCCAGCGCGAGAGTCTAGCGGCGCCGGCCCCGCGGCGTGTGGACCCGCGCTGGGCGCGCGTCGCGCTCGCGCAGCTGCGCGACGACGAGTTTTTGAGCAAGCAGCTGCGCCGCCAGGAGACGCTCGCGGCCGCGCGGCGTCCGCGCGGTGGCAGTGGCCGCGCCGCCGCGACGCTGTTTGTGGACGGTCCGCGCGGCCGCAGCGGTGAGCGTGGCGGCGACGACCGCGCGCTGTGGGCCACGCTGCTCACGCGCCGGCGCGACGCGCCAGACGACGCCAAGGACGAAGAGGAAGGAGACGGGGAATACGACGAAGCGCTCGGTGATGCGGACGACGAGGGCGCCGCGGTGCGTGCGCGCGAGGACGAGCTGCTCCACGCGCTCGTGCTGCTGGGCGATCTGTCGCCGCCGGCGCGCGCCGCGTACTTGCTCTGCCACCTGCAGGAGCAGCTCGCGCGCGACTGCGGCGTGGCGGACCCGGTCGCGCGCGTGGTGGCGCTGCGCCGCGAGATCCTGCGCGACGTGTACGACGCCGTGGCGGTCCAGCACGCGCACGCGCGCGCCGCCGCGGCGGCGTTCCACGCGACGGTCGAGTTGGTTACGAAGCACGGCTCCAGTAAAACGGACGAAGCGCGTGCGATCGTGGCGGCCAGCGCGCTACGTGGCGCGGGTCCATGCGGCACAGAAGCTTCGTTGGCGACAGACTTCACGGTCGAGCTCCTCGGCAGCCTCCTCGAGGCGGCGACGAGTGAGGGAAGCGGCGGGGCCTCCTCACCACTCTCAAGGCGCGAGCTGTTTCGTGAGATGGTCGCGCTGATTGAGTTCCTTCCGCCCTTGTCGCTGCTGCGAAGAAATCCACGGGACGCAGCCTCGACGACGCCAGCGCAGGCGCAGACTGGGAGCTCGGACGTGATGGAACTCGTGCGGAAGCTGCAGCGATTTCTACTGGCGATCGCCACGGGCAGACCCGGCGCGGGTTCCAGCGGCCGCGACGGTATGGCTTCATCTCGCGGGCAGGTAGCAGCACCTGCGGAGTTTGACGTGGCGGACCGGACGCTTGCTGTGAACTGCCTCGTCCGTCTTGCTGCTGCGAACGGGTCCGTGCGCGATTTCCTCATTGTCGTCTGCGTATTATTGGGCATTGGTGACGGCTCAGACGCCAGAGACGCGACAACCGCTTTCATGGAGCTTCCAGCTCAAGCTGCGTCATCACCTCGAGCTTTGCGACTGACTCACGGATCCACTTCGCCGATCGCGAACACGTTGAGAAGTCCGACCAGAGAGCAAATCCACCTGAAGGAGTATGACAGCGACCATGTTCTGGACGAAGAGCGCGGCGATGTCGCGGACGAGATCGCCAATTTAGCTGTGGAGCAACGACTCAAGCAAGTTCACAAGCAGCGCGGCGACCAAGGCGTCAAGGATGTTGACGGGCAAACGACGGCTGTGGATCAATTGCTCTCATCGCACTCGAAGCGCAAGGCTGGCCCGAAGAGCATGGTGGTGGCTCACACCAAAGCCGCCGTTTCCAACATCGTCGTGGGTGGCACAGCCTCAGCGCTCTCGAGCATCACGGCACATCGTGCAGCGGTTCCTCACCCACCCTCACTGCCCGGCAAGATGCACACGAAAGGGGCGAAAGACGACTTGAACAACCTCTCCCTCGAGGCAGATCTTACCTACTCCCTGGACGTCACATCGTCTCGATTAGACATCCCATCGCCACCGTCTCCAAGACACGGGACGTCGAATGTGGCAAGCGTTATCTGTCCGAAATTCTATCCACTCGATGTCGGAGGGATATTGAAGCAGATCGATCAGATCAAACCGACCGCTTCGACGAGACCGCCATCCATGCGGAGTGTAGGAAACCCTGCTCATCCTGCAGCAGAAGTTCTGCCGCACCACGACACTTCAAGTTTTGACGATGACCACGAGGTGTGGAGCTGTGGGCAGAACTCATACGGTGAATTGGGGCACGGCGACTCGAATACTCGCAAGTCCTTCGAACGTATCGAAGCTCTCCAACAGAAGGATATCGTGCAAGTGAGCGCAGGCAATGAGCACACCGTGGCGCTGAGTGCGGATGGAACTGTGTGGACGTGCGGCTACAATGACAATGGGCAGTGTGGCCTCGGCGTCACGGCTAGAATCAACCACCTCACGGAAGTCCAGAAGCTAGATGACTCCCCCATCGCTCAAGTTCATGCGTACAATGGGTGCGAGCATACCATCCTCGTTACCGAGGACGGGAGAGCGGCGTCGTGCGGGTACAATTATCGCGGTCAGCTCGGGCACGGCAACACCCAGAGCGAATCCGTCCCGAAGATCATGCGAAGTATTGAAGGGAAGCAGGTTCGGTTCGTCTCGTGCAGCTATTATCATACAGCCATCACATGCGAGAACGGCCCAAGCGGACGAAGCGTAGTCTACACCTTTGGACGGAACGATTATGGTCAGCTTGGGCACGGTGACACAATTGACCGGAAAGTGCCTCAAAGCGTAGACTCTGTGCATGACCAGCACATTGTATCCATCGCATGTGGCCAATACCATACAATGGCGGTGACTTCGTCGGGCAAGTTGTTGGCGTTTGGCAAGAACGACTACGGGCAGCTCGGCGTTGACACACTGGAGAACCAGTTATCTCCGGTGCACGTGAAGTACGGTCTCGAACGCCAAACTTGCCTGGAAGTGCGTTGCGGATACTACCATTCAATTGTACTCTGCTCCGGTGCCCACATGTTCGGCTTTGGCCGCAACGACTACGGTCAACTGGGCATCGGAAAGGCTAAACACGCACAGGCGGTGAACATGCAGCTACAACAACAACGATTCGCACGACCCCAGCTTCTTGAAGACCTGGAAGGAAAGGAAATCGTGCGCTTCGCCTGTGGGTGTTATCATACCGTCGCTGTATCGGATAATGGTGTGCTCTACGTCTTTGGACGTAACAACCATGGGCAGCTGGGCACCGGAGACACAAACGAGCGGCTTTACCCGCACCCAATCGACGATTTTGTCGGTAAGCGCGTGGCTCTAGTGGCAGCAGGATTTTACCACACACTCGTCCTCACCGGCGGCAAGGACGAGCAAGTTGAAGAACAAGACCAGAGTGTTGTGGGAGCTGCGACCCGTCGAGAATCCAGCATCGTGTCCGATGGGGAAGGCATTGATCAGTCAGAATCATCTGCTGTTTCATTTTCCTCAATACTGAGCTACCCCCTCGTCAAAGAGCTCTACGAGACGAAAGTTTTGTATGCTGATCTTCACAAGGCAACGGCTTCGGTGCATGCAACCAACTCTGGGTATCAGACGAGTTCAATCCTACCAAATCGAGATGTAGTAGATCCGAGTAGCGACGGGGATGACGGGCGCACTGAAGATAGTCATGGCGTCACTTCTCTCGACTCAGATCCGATAAGTACGAGTACTTGGGTGACTACACGTCATGTGGAAGGAGAGGGAGGCAGTACGAGCGGCTTTTCTCCAGGAAAACCGTCACACTCGGTGGGTGATTCGATAGATGTCGTAGTTGTCATACTGGCACAGCTCGACAGACTCTGCTCGCCCTTTCTGGTGAAGAAAGGGGCTTCATTCCCGGTGTCGCAACAACTATCCGCATGCGTGAGCGGAGGATTGCTGGAGAGAAAAGAAGGTTCTGATCTAAGTGACATCATCGACGGCATATTTGAGAAGTTTTCGATCCAAGTACAAGGCTCGACACTGTTCACGTTGACTTCTCTCCTCGCCCACTTATGCTATCGGCGGTTTGAAGCCGTGAATTCATCGATCATCTCAACATACCTTTCACCGCGAGCACCTAATGGCGCCGGGAAACTCCAGGCGTATCTGCTTGGAGTTTGTTTCAGAGTCCTCCAGGCCAATCTTGTTCAAACTGTCAAGTCTGGTCTCGGTTGCTTGATTGTCGCTCTTCAACAACCGGAGACGGTGGCGCCAACACCCTGCGGCGGAAAGGGCACGACAATGAGTGAGCTCGTTTCCCTTCGTGATTCTGTACTGCAAGTGCGGACGGTTTTGCTCGGGTTTGTGATGAAGCCGAAGCAACCTCGTGGAACTGGAGCGACAGACGCTGAACCCAATGGTTTCGGACGAGTTGTAGCCGATGCCATTGATTCGCTCATGATCGGTTTCGACATCTTCTTCCCATGCCAATGCTCTCGTGTTCGACTCCTGGCAAACTTGATGGTCTCGGTGTCTAAGAGTGATGAGTCGACCTGCGAAGTTTGTCGGTCCTTAGAGTTGAGTGGGCTTCGCCTACTGAAGACCAGCGCCAAGAGCCAACTGCAGGTATCGACTCTCAAGCGATTAGCTGAAGATGCGATTGTCACCAGATTCATTCCTCTCGATTATCCGGGGCGGCTCGCGCTCGGGGAAACTGAAGAACCGTTCCACTCGCTCAACACCATCTCGGACATCTTGCTCGACCACTTGAACAGTCACTTCATTCACACACTCGGCGAGATCGCTGCTACGGATACGGTCAGAGACGATGAACCAGCGGCTGCGGGGTCAGGTGCACGATCGGATCAGCCTGCGAAAGATTCTGTCGTTGCCTTGCTGAACGTGATCCAAAAGCATCTGGCCTCATTCGCGAGGGGCTGCGAGCGGTGGACGAGAAACATCGCTCTTGACGAATCGATGAGCTTATCAGCTCGCCTTTCAGTCGTTGCATCGTCGGGGATGCGCGTTGGTTCTGTATCTGGTGACGACAATGACGAGAAGACTTCTATTGAATTCCCTATTGCATGGAGGGGCTTGTTGCAGTTGGCGTTGAAGATTCTGGGGCAGTCCTCCGATATCATGGCGCAAGTGCTGTCGCGAAACCAACCCAGTCCAACATCATCCGGCCACGAGAAAGATGCTCGCAGAGATCTGTTTGTAGATTCTGCGTTCTGCGAACGCCTTGGAAAGGCGCTGGAACATTCTGTGGTCGGACGAGTGTTGCCTTCGCTCGTCAATTGTTTGCTTGGGTTCACGCATATCCCAGCGTTCGCAGTGTGCCTCACTTCCCCTCTACAATTAGTTGCAAAGCGTCTAGACGAGTGGAATTCGACAAATCCATCCGTCAGGAGCTCGGCGGATGACGAACTCAAGCACAAACTCGGCAAGTCACTCGCTTGCTCCACTTCGACACCAAATCAAGCAAAGCTACGACCTGGTGGTACGACAGCCCGGCGCCAGTCGATGGGTGGGTCGGATAGAGTGACGTCCCGTGTCCCCGTTTCAGAAGTGCTCGATTCGCCGTGGCCTTTGCTGCTTGAGAAGGAATTGGCCATCGTGTGCGCGGAAATGGCTGTGACGATAACGTTGGGGGATCCGCTCGTGCACCTCTCGTTCAGTCAGAACGGCAAGAACATTCGAAGCGTGCACGACGATTCGACACTCTCCAAATGGCGGAAATCACCGCTCTTCGAAGGCGGACTTTCACCCGATTTCGTCCATGCGAGTATCGTCGGCGGCTCGCCGTTCGTTAGGGCAGCCCCATACTCTCCTGTCTCGCTGTTTCATCGGTCAGCCACACCCGCACCGATCTTTCTACTCACGCTACCTCAGCGTGAATATGGCGATGATGACGGAAACAACTCAGCGAACGAACTGTCTCCTGATCACGACGTTCGGCTGCTTCAGCGTGTCAGGCGCTCGAATGTCCGCGCGTTCATCCAAGCAATGGCTCACACCTCTGAGAGATGCCATCCTGAGATGCGGTCTGTCTCCGACACTCTGTGCGAATGGCTGAGAGCACGTCACGCGAAAACTGACGCAGCCTACAGGATGCTACTTCGACAGTCGCAGCTTCAAAAACAACCACAGTCCGAGTCAGGCAGTGTCCCCACCAGAGGCGATGCTCAACTGGAAGAGAGCTTCTTTGCGGCGATATTGCACCACCACTCGTTGGAAGCATTTGCGCTCCTCGTCGGACTGGGCAGACGGCAGGATGATTCGCGAGAACACTCTCCACCAGCATCTCTCCTTGGTCTTTGGCGGGTCGTGGCAGATTTCAGACGGCGTTTTGTCGCGAAGCGTACCGCCATCAAGAATTCGGTGGCTGCCGGTGAAGCACAAGACGCCATCATTACTCTCCAGCGTACGACGAGTGATCGGACACTTTTGCTTCTTCTACTGGAGGTCGATGAAGAACAAGAACATCGGATGTGCCTTCTCGACAGTGGATTCATTGCGCCGTGGGATCCCGCATTTAGTTTCCGTGCATGTACAGCGACAGAAGCTGTGCCAAGCCCTGAGGCGCGCATACGTTCGCATATGAGTGCAAGATACGGAGACGACCTGCTTCCGTTTCTCTGCAAGCACCCTGCCAGCCGGTGGCGCCGTGTTCGAACGCTGTTCCACGTTGTCTCTCGCTGGAAAGCCGCTGCTCTCGCGTCCAGCGCGACCAGCTCGACAGACGCGACGGTGGCTGCACTACATTTCGTCACCGCTGATGCAGCCGAGGTCGGCGACATCCACGAGTTCTCCCACCGCCTCCTGATCGATCCGTGTCGACAACTTAGCTGCTCGTCACGAGGGTACGAGTTACTGTGGGATCTTATGTGCTTTTCCAAACTCGAGTGTGTGCGGACGTGCCTGCTCCAGCACATCTGCCAGGCGTCCACGAACCTTGAAGTGGATCGCGGAGGACCGTTCAGCGCCACACACAAGGGGAACGCCGGTTTTGTTTATCGTGAGATGTGCCGAAACGCGCAGAACGACTTTTTGACTGCTGTGGTGCAGTTCATGGTGGATAAAGCAAGCGAAAAGGCGTCGATTCCCTCGGAAGGGCTGGAGAGTCAGGCAGCGCAGCGTGTGCTTTTAGTACTGCTGCGTTGCTTGAGCCTCATCCATTTTTCGACTGATCAGTACGACTTTATCAACAACTTGGGTCTCGTCCCCATTCTTCAACAAATGGCGGATAACAACGCAGAAAAAGGATTCGAAGCGATCGACCGCACTGAAAGTATCCGAGCCATGGCTTCGAAAGGCAACTCTGCAGCTGTTCAAGATGAAGTGCGGATCACTGCGGTGGTGTGGGCGGTGGTGCGCAGTATCGTGCTCCACCTAGGGGCGTCATCCTCCTCCCGGCGAGTTCCAGTCTATCCCGCGTGCACAGATGTATTTGACACTCTGCACGCCGATGGCCAGCGTCTCCTTGAGCGCCTCACCTGCAGTGGGACTCCCAGCGCATCCTTACTCGAGCGCGCGAGAAATGCTGGTGGATCAATCAACAACGCTATTCGGAGAAGTTTCGAGATTATCGTTGCTCCAATGCGTCTGTCATTTTTGACCAAGGGCATGACGTTCGCCTACAGCAGCATGATTGACCAAGCCTCTGGGATGCTCGCCATGTCGCCGCTCGTCAAGCCTAGCGAGTTCAGCATCACCACCTGGATTTTTGCCGCGTCGACAAAAGGCACTCCCGCGCATCTGATGGGTGACCGCGCGTTGGCGATGTCAGAAGAGAAGCAAATTGTGTTTGTGCGCGGCGATGAGCGCGAGATTTCTCCATACGTGTTTCTACAAAGAGATCCAGAAAACAAATGGCAGCTCGAAGTTGGCGTCGCCGTGCAGGTTTCGCACCCAGGCTCTGCGGCGCCCATGCGTCTTCTTTGGGAGCGTCTCAACTCCAAGGACTCGATAGCGCCAGGTCGCTGGACCCATGTCGCTGTCGTGCTGGAGGGAGCGAAGCTGCGGCTCTACATCAACGGCATCCTCGATAGCCAGCGATCTCTCTCCGGCTCGCTTGCATCTGCGATAAACAGCGGGAGCGTGGACCTTGACTTTTGTTTTGGTCGACAGCAGCCCGTCATTGCAGTAGACGCGTCCATACCACAGGAAACAACCAGCACACCGACTCACGAATCACTACGCGCCGCGAAAGCCATGGCGTTTTTGTCCGCACTGGTGTCTGCCAGCGCTGCCACGTCAAAGTCGCTCATTGCAACGAGTCCAACGACCGCGAAGCCTGTTGTGCGAAGCTTTCACGGTTTGCTGAGCCACTTCCGCTTCCATAATCGATCGCTTTCGCCGATTCATGTCCGGATTGTCTACGACGAAAGGAAACTTGTGAAAGAAGACGAGCTCAGCACTTCATCATTGAAGTATAAGCTGGCCGACGAGTCCGCCAAGATTCTGCAGCTACACTCTCTGCTGCGCGTGCTGGTAGAGTCAGACGAAGGCCGTGCCCACCTCGCCGATCCGTCCTGGTGTTTGCAACTGTGGGGGACTTTCATGAACAGCCAAGAGGAACGAACACAACTGTCGAGCCTTCGCCTGCTTCGTCTCATTCTAGTGTTCCAGCAGCCCCAGACGCTCGATGAGGTGCTGTCCCGAACCCATGCTACCCCAGCCAGCAACTATCACTTCGTACATCACGTTCTACAAATTATTGGAGCATGCATATCTCCTGCAGATGAAAACTACGCATCTTTCCCTGTACCAGCGACATTTCAAGTTCAGCTAAGACGCGATGGCAACCGCAGCCAAACCTCAGTAGAACTGCGCAATTCGACTGCTGAACGGCTCCTCCAAGAGAGCTCACGGGGATCCGTCTCGATCGCGCTCGCCTGTGAACTGAGAGGATTAATGATCGAGCTCCTTGGATGCAAGGACATGGCGTGTTGGTCACTCGGTATCTCAGAAGCGTTACGCCAAGTCCTGCAAGAGAGCCCCGCAGGCATCGACCGCTCTACGTGGCTGGGGCGGATTGGATGCCTCTTCGTAATCGGAGGGTCCTCTCAAGCGCTCACAAGCGGAATGGATGTTCAGCTCACTGGTACGAGTGATCGCGCAACTGTCATTTCTGTTGATCATCCGTCGCCCTTATTGTCGTCGAAGGCAAAAATCGTTGAAGGGGCACACAAGCCTCATCGAATCAACACAGTTTACGTATCCATTCACGAAGATAACATGACGCGAAGTACGGGCTATCGGGGTCCGTGGCACGAGGTTGTCGAGGAAGAATGTGTTAGCTTAAAGCGACAACTCGCTGGGAGCAAGCGACCCCAGCATGCCGGGCAAGTGCCAGGCCATCCCGACGTTGCGAGTGATGTCGTGCCGTTTGTGCGCCTTCACCGAGACGATGTCGTCAACGTGATGCCCCAAAACCCACTGTTACTCGGCACAAGCGAGGCTGTGGTAACTGAATTAATTAGAGGCTTGTCGCTAGCCGCATCGACTCTCTCTTGCGATTTCAGCGTCGCGCCTGGTGGCGTATCCGAGCTACGGCGCTGGCTTAGCTCCGGTTTACTCATCCAAGCCGTCTCGCGAGCAGCATCGAGCGCCTCCAGCGCTCCTCACCTACTCCGCGATGAACGTTTGGTGGCCAAGCTGCTCGAGATCAGCACAACTGTGGACCCAAACGAGCAGTGCGTGCCGCTCGATGAAGTCGAAGAGAAACTTTGGATCGTGCGAGCTCGTGTATACCAAGTTCTCGGTGACCTACAAGATCAGGGGGATTTGGAGGTCGAGCAGTGGCTTGTGGCCAAGCGAGCGAAACTCAACACAGAAAGCTCGTTTACCAAAGGTTCCGCCAGGGATGGTATTTCGGAACAAGCAAGCGACGATGGGAGAGAAATGGATCAGCTCGAACAACCCGCTACTCCAGTGGCTGGGAAGCTCGATTTGAGACTGGATCTTGCCGTCGAAGACCCTACAAATGAAGAGGAGAAATCAGTGAGTCGGAGAGAAAGCAGCAGCAGCTCAAGTGCGAGTAACACAGAGAACATTGTGAACGGCATGGAGAGAGGAGACACAGGGGAAAAGGGTGCGCCTGACAGCGCAGCCGATGATGACGAAGACGTCGCTGGGAGAGACGGCGACGAAGATGAGGACGAGGACGACGAAGACGAAGACGACGACGATGAAGATGAGGATGACGAAGACGCAGCTGAGCATCGACAAGAGTTTGTCGACGAGCTGATGATGATGGGTTTCCCGGAAGAGTGGTGTGTTTTGGCGTTGAAGCAGACTGAGAACGACATTGTGAGCGCATCGGCGTGGATCGTCGACAACTTGGAGTATCTCAGTCGACTACAGACGTCCCTGGACAAGCAGCGTGACCAAAGCACCGACAAACTAGTGTTTGAGGATGAAGATGATGACGAAGAGGACGAAGAATTCGGTGCGACGGATCCAGTGCCTGAAAATTCTGACTCCCCCGTCCAAACCGGCAGTTTTCTTCAGCACAGTCGAGCACCATCGCGACAAGGAAGTGGTGTACGAACGCATCCTCCCAGTCCCATGCGGCCCGATGGATCTCACCATCTCATCAACGACAAAGAAATGGGACGCAAGATTTTCGGAGAGATGTACTTTCCGTTTGAAGATGGGGGCTACAACTCTGCCGGAAAGGACCACTACTTCACCTCTTGGCAAACCGAAAACACGAAAGCAAGCGCGTCTCCAGCACCACCGACTGCGTCCTCCGAGAACCCAGACGAAGCGCACCAGCCTGTTCAGGCGAACGCGAGCCCAGAGCGTGGCGGCACGACGGAGCAGTTTGCTGCCACTGTGGAGTCGCTCGAGCTGAATGAACTTCTGGACCACCTGGCGGAGTTGGAGCGAACATTTCTGATCACTTCAAGTCGGCAAGTGATTTCTACGCTCCTTCGTCAGCACGATCACCAGAGCGACCTCGTGCGGGAGGTGTGCAACTCGCCGTTGTTTCTGAAGTTCCTCAGGCTCGTAATGTGTCGAGGTCATCAGTTCCAAGTGCGTCAAAGTGAAGGCGATAAGGACGATCAGACCCATGATGTGGAAGCGGTGATGAGAGGCTGCCTTTCTCGGATGTTACAGACCGGTGAATCAGAGTTCGTCAAGCGCCATCTCGACTTTGCTCTGGACCAAATCGAAGCAGCCGCGTCGACCCCAGTATTCGAGGCTGTATTGTGGACACAGCGAGAGCTGCGACGCTCAGACCGCGTCGTGGTAGAAGAACCAGCGCTAGAGCTGGCGGCGTGGCTGTTCGACCTTGTTCTTGGACTCAGTTCCGACGGCTGCGCAGAACACGCAGCGGATGTCATCAACCGGCTACTGCCGGCCTTGCGCTCGTCCAACCTTCCTGTCAAGTATATTGCCATCACTACAATGAGTCGCGCGCTGCAACAGATCCGCCGACTTCAGCGGCGAGCACGAGAGGTGTCGCTACGGACGATCCTAGAGAATTGCCGTCTCGACATCGAGAGCTTTCTATGTGCTGCTCGGAACCGCTTCACGCGCGAGCAGGTCCAACGCCGAGCCGTCTTTTCTCTATATCTCCAAGCGTACGTCGAGATTCTTCATCTTCTCCATCAAGTCTCAAATGCCAGCTCTCTCGACAGTTTATCCTCTGCCCTGTCATCTCCGATTCCGTTATCGTGTTTGGCGGATGCGAGTCCAACACCACCCGACCCAGCCAAGTCAATCGTCAATCATCCAGTGCTGGGCTTTGATCGCGTGAAGTGCCGCAGCAGTCTCGTGCACATAACTGACGACGGCTTGACAGCGACGTACTCAGGCAACGAGCTGTGGAAGACCGTATTGGCGTCGCACAGCTTCGCGACGGGCGTCCACGAGTGGCACGTTCGCATCGAGAAGTCGTCGTCGTCCTATCTGTTCATTGGCGTTGCGAACCGCAAGGTGAACATGGACTCGTTCCTTGGCGCGGACGACCAGTCTTGGGGGTTTATCGGCGACAAGGCGCTGTATTACCAGCGTAATCGGCTGCGTGTGTACGGCGACAGCTTCGGCGAGGGCGACGTCGTTGGCGTGCATCTCAATTGCGAGCTCGGTACACTCGGCTTTAGCAAGAACGGTGTCTTCCTAGGCGTCGCGTTTGAGAATCTAATGGACGAAGTCTTCCCCGCCGTCGCGTTCTACTCACGACATCAGAAAGTGTCGATCCTGCGCCCAGACGACTCCCTTACTCGTTCTGACAACGGTCACCCCGCTCAACCTTTCAGCTCGTTGACGAGCGATGGGACTGTCGAAGAAGCTGTCGTTGTTTGCGATATGATGGACAGCTTGGTGACCCGAGCGCCTCTGCCCCAGCAGTTGATTCGCCCCGCGTACGAGATGAGTACGGCCTGGTGGAACGGAACCGGTCGCCACGTCGCCACGCGTTCTGGCTCTACACTGTGGGTGGATGTAACCAAATCAGCATGCGCACGGTTTGGCTTTTCAGCAGAGGAACCAGTCCGTTCGCCTCGAGGCAATGGGCGCGTACTGGGCGTGGCAGACAACCGGCTTTGGATCGAGGTGGATGGGGAACCTGGTGCGTGGCATGCCCATCCGTCACGTTTGAGAACTATGACACTGTCTGTGTCAAACATCCCGTTCGATGACACGCAAAGGAGTCATTCTTCGGCTCAAGCCTCGGCGGCAGTGACGAAGAATGTGTCCCCGGGTTCAAACGGTTTCGAACCCGTGGTTGGATCTCAAGCTCTTGATTATGAGGCACTCACGCAAGCGGAATTCTCGACATTCGCTCAGGATCGGATGTGGTCCTTGCAGCTAGATCGCGCCATGCTGAATCTTATCAACAGCCACTGCGAGTCTACGAGTACGAGCTCGTGGAACATATCTCCGAAGGAGATCATCCGCGTCATCCGTGGTAAGGCGCACGAGATTGAGATCGCCATCGGGGCCACATTCAGCTTCGACACTAATGACGGTGGTAAACGTCTCGAGCGCAAGCTCATCGCTCGGTACGGTTTCCTACGGTTCTTCAACGCGTACTTCTGTCGCGTCGTCGGGTTTTTCGACTTTACGTGGCACTATTTCGCGCCACAGTCCGGGTTGCTGCCGTGTCAACTCCTGTCGCAATGCCGAGGCAGCGTGTTCACATCGATCAAGAACGAGTTCTTCACGGCGCTACTGGAGAAAACGTCCAACTCCCCCAAGAAGTCGGACGACGACTACGACTACCCAGAGGATCTCACACAAATGCTCATAAATCGACCCAAGGCGGCCACCGCCAAGTGCCACCCGGGCTCGACCACGAGCTTGATGCTCTCCATGTTCGGCCAGGCGTTTGATGAGCTCCACTTCTTGCCGCTGCGTATGTTGCGGATGGTGTACTCGCATCCAATGGACGACGGACAGTTGCGCACTTTCAAGGTCAAATTTGAAGGCGAAGGTGTCGACGACTATGGCGGTCCGTACCGAGAGTTTTTCTCCCAGTTCTTCGCTGAGCTCCAGATGATATGTGGAGACGGTGACGGAGTGGAGACGTCGGACGGCATCGCACAGCGTGATGGGGATCCAGAGAAGAGTGGAAGTATCGGCACCAGCTTCCTACCATTTCTCATGCCGAGTCCGAACTGGCGGAATGGCGTTGGCGCAAGTCGAGAGCGTTTCGTGCTCAACGGTGGTCTGCTAGGATCGAGTCACGTAGGTTCGGCCCGAGTTGTGGCCTCCGCCCCAGTCCTTTCCACTAAGCGCGGATGGGCAGAGAACGCCGAAGTTAAACGACAGCTCCACAGCGAGATGTGCCACTTCCTGGGCCAAATGATCGGCATCGCTTTACGCACGCGCGTTTGCGTCCGCCTGGATCTCGCCGCGTCAGTGTGGAAGCAGCTCGTTGGCGAAGAGCAGGACAAAGAGGACGAGCTTGCCAACCTAAAGGAGACCGACTCCGCGGCCCATTCGCTGCTCAAGACTCTCTCGGCACTGCGTGAGACGCATCAAAATCCAGCAACCGGAGCATCTCGTCGCGCACAAGCCGAGGAAGAGGTCGCGGCGATGGACCTCACGTTCACGACGTACTTGTCGGACGGGCGGCTTGTCGAACTGTGTGAAAACGGCTGCGAGGCAGCCGTGACGATGGCGAACGTCGCTCAGTACGTTGATCTTGTGCTTCAGGCACGCATGCACGAGTCGAGTGACGTTGTGAATGTGATCAAGCAAGGCATCCACTCGGTCGTGCCAGTCGCGGCGCTGAGCATGCTCACGTGGGAGGAACTCGAGAAGCGGATTTGCGGCGTCGCCGAGGTCGACGTCGAGCTGCTCAAGCGCAACACGGAGTACGACGAGGACCTGTCGTTGAATGACGAGTTTATCCAGCGGTTCTGGCGCGTGCTCTCGGGAATGGAAGACGAAGACAAGCGCGCGTTTCTGCGGTTTGTGTGGGCGCGGTCACGGTTACCCGTGGGCATGGCCCAGTTCCACCAAAAGTTCAAGATCCAGTCGCTCGCAGCGCCCACGAACGGAAGCGAGAACAACGGCAACAGTACCACGGCTTCGTCGACGTCGACCGCGTACGCAGACGGCCAGCTACCCAAGTCCCACACGTGCTTCTTCGCGCTGCAGCTTCCGCGGTACTCCTCGGACGAAGTGTGCCGCAAGCAGCTCCTGTACGCGATCCACAACTGCGTGGAAATGGACGGTGACTTCCGGCTCGCCGACGCCGAGATGACGGGCTGGACCAACGTGAATCCGAACGACCAGCTCCGGTTCTAAATAGTGTGTAGTATTATGGACCTAATTATGCAACTGGGTGCCGTATCAATCGCTTGAATTGCGCGACGATGGAGGCGCCTTACCATCTCCTTCATGAACAGAACGCAGTGTGTGGACGAAAAGAAAGAAGGAGGCTTTCGCATGCAACCGCCATCACGCCGGGAAATCTTTCAGTCCAGCATTAGTCAAGGAAGAGCTGACAACGCGCTGGACTCATCGCCCTGTGAGAGGGGGCAAAGCAGGTCCAGCGCCATCAGCAGCCCGAAATCGTTGCACCATGCCCTAGTTTTTGGAATTTGGAATCCCGCCGTGAAAATTCCACTTCACACTGGACGGATGTTCTCGAGATTTGATGCTGGCATCAAATCGCCAGAACTGCTCTGCAGACTACAGTGGGTGGGAGCGCGCACGTTGGATAGGACGCTCAACATTCACATCACGGGTACTCTTCTAGAGTCTCTAGTGCTCAAAACAGATCTCGTTCTCAAATGCTGCCTACGTACACGTGCGAAGATCGGCTGTTCATGTTGGGCCGACTGTCGCTCTCCATTCTGCGACTCCAACAACAGATGCGCCAGCTTCCGAGGACATCCACGGCGTTTCTCCAGCGCTGCCACGGGTTGTGCCTCTGTAGTTTTGGCAACAACGGCCCGAAAGAGCCTATCACAACGTCTGCCGACATCCACGCAGGGGGTTCACAGTTGTGAATGATGAATGCCCAAACGCTTGGAGATGCTCATGAAAGCAGTGTGACCGCGCCGGTCCCACCGTCGATCTTTCTGGATCCCAGAGGCGACGACTAGACGGCCATAAAACGTCCATTTGGATCTGATTACAGTGACCGCAGATTGTCCAGATGGCGCGGAAGGGCCGCCCACAAAGCACGTCTATCACTTTCTAAACATATTTACAGGGTCTAAAACCCTACGGCCTCAAAACTCGTTTACCGGCTCGTTTATGTGCACCACGGGTCAGGGACAGCACTGTCGACGATTGCTACACATGCGGCTCATCTTCCCCGACGGCCGATTTGTTGACCGCGACGCTCTCGCGAGTCCTGGTGACCACCTCCGCGAGTGAGGCCGCCCTTCGCCGTCTTCGGAGAGCGGTGCCCTGCCCTGCCCAGCGCCCCCTCCCGCTTTCCGTTCTGCTCATTCTTCGATTTGCCTCGCAAGCCTCCCAGTCTCCTCCTCCTCCAAGATGTTCAAGAAGATCACGATCCTCGCGGCGCTCGCCGTCGCGGCCACGTCGGTGCCGTCCGCCGACGCGTGGTTCACGCCGCGCGACGGTCTCACGTACAACGAGAAGGGCATCCTCCAGGTGGGCAAGGACGAGGTCGCGACCATCCAGGTCGCGGCCGGCGCCTCGCGCGTCGACACCATCTCGTACGCCGGCGCGTCCTACATCTCGGTCAAGTTCGACGCGTTCAACCTGCCGCCGGGCGACGAGGTGATCGTGCGCAGCCCGGACGGCTCGGTCTCGTACACGTACACGGACAAGGGCCGCAACAACGCCGGCTCGTTCTACGCCACGTTCATCCCGGGCAGCTCGGCCGTGGTCGAGTACGTGGCCAAGGGCAAGGAGATCGGCACGCTCGGCAGCTTCGGCTACAAGATCCCGAGCTACGCGCGCGGCTTCGAGCCCAGGAAGATCGAGTCGATCTGCGGCGGCGGCGACGACTCGGTGCCGGCCAAGTGCTTCACGAACGGCACGCTCGCCGAGACGCTGCCGCTCGCGTACACGCGCGCGCGCCCGGTCGCGCGACTGCTCATCGACGGCAAGTCGCTCTGCACGGGCTGGCTCGCCGGCAGCGAAGGCCATCTGTTCACGAACCAGCACTGTATCGAGGACGCGTCGGTCGTGGCCAACACCGACATTGAGTTCGAGGCCGAGAGCGCGTCGTGCGCCGACGAGTGCCTCACGCAGCTCGGCTGCAAGGGCACGGTCGTGACCAAGGTCTCCGAGTTCATCACCAACTCGGAGCCGATCGACTACGCCGTGCTCAAGCTCCCGAGCAACCTGGACCTCGCCAAGTACGGCTACCTGCAGCTGCGCGGCAGCGGCCCCGTGATCGGCGAGGAGATCTACGTGCCGCAGCACCCGCGCGGCTTCGCCAAGCGCATCGCCGCGTACACCGAGGGCGGCGAGCCGGCCTACATCCAGACCATCAACGGCGTCAAGACCTGCGGCGAGAACCAGGTGGGCTACTCGGCCGACACGCAGGGCGGCTCCTCGGGCTCGCCCGTGCTCTCGTGGTCCGACAACCTCGTGGTCTCTGTCCACCACTGCGGCGGCTGCGAGAACCAGGGCGTAGACGTGCGCGACGTCATCGCCGACCTCGCGGCCAAGAAGATCGCGATCAAGGACCTCGTCGTGGGTGAGACCCCGTCGCCGGCCCCGACCACCCCGGCCCCGACGACCCCGGCCCCGACCACCCCGG
>JAADWV010000581.1:0-20943 GCA_023336295.1 Pythium folliculosum | reverse complement strand
TTACACCCACTGGACCTGGGTCACGTACTGGTCGATGAAGTCGCGGCCGGCCGAGACGCGCGCGTACACGCCCGGGTAGCCGAGCTGGCCGCAGCCGCGGCCCCAGCTCACGATGCCCACGAGCGTCGTGGTGCCGTTGTTGTTGACGACGAGCGGGCCGCCCGAGTCGCCCTGGCACGAGTCCTTGTTGAGCTGGCCGCCGGCGCAGATCATCGTGTCGGTCACGCTCAGCGCCTTCTTGCAGTCGGCGTTCGAGAGCAGGTCCACGTCCACCTGGAGCAGCACGTTCGACTGTGAGCCACCCGACGAGGTGGTGCCCCAGCCGAGCGTCGTGGCCGTGGTACCCACGGCCTCGTCCGAGCCGTCCGCGGCCGCGAGCTTGACCGGCGGGTACGACACCTCGGACTCGAGCTCGAGCAGCAGGTAGTCGTTGCCCGTGCTGGCCGAGCTGTACTTGGGGTGCTTGATCTTGCGGAGCACCTTGACCGCCGTGCCGTCCGTGTTGCCCTTGAGGAAGTGCGTGCCGACGTTCACGTAGACGATGCTGCTCGCGCAGTGCGCGGCCGTGAGGATCCACTTGGGGTGGATCAGTGAGCCGCCGCAGAAGCTGCTGCCGGCCGCCGTGCTGCGCATGCCGGCGACGTACTGCGACGTGCCCACGGGCACTTCAGTGCCGCCGAGAATGAGCGGCACGAAGGCCGAGGTGCCCTTGACCCAGTTCAAGTCGGTGATGTCCGAGTGGTACTTCTCGTAGCTCACGGGCTGCGCGGTGGCGGCCGTCGCGGCGACAACGGCGGTGAGGGCGGCGGCGATCTTCATCGTGGCTTGCGGGAGGAGAGGCGGGGAAGGCGACTTGAGCTCGGGAAGGCGAATTGCCGAATGACACTCCGCTCGCGTCGGAGAGATCCTCCGCCCAGGCAAGAGGCCAGGAATGAAAGGCCCGGTTGCCAGGAGATCCCCAGGAGCTGTGCCTTAAGACTCCGATGCTCTCCAGCCCTGGGACGTCTACAGAACGGAAGCGCCTCGGTGTCCCTTGCTGACGGGGTTCCGTGGACACAGAAAACGAACGCGCAGCCGCGGAAGCACTTCTGGATCAGATCACGGGCGTGTTTCGGCGTACTACGCGGGTATGATAGTCTATCCAGGTTCTGGATGTCAGGCAAACGACGTGCCACTGGCACTGCCAGCAAGCGCGCCACGGCAGGATGGCACATCCGCTGCGGAGCGCAGTCGACGCTTTTGGTCCTTTGGGATTTGCTGCCACTCGCACTGCCGGAATGGACAGCGTCATCGCCCTTTAGGGCGGCGGGCGGTGGTGCCACTTCCCGCAGCCGCGCATTTCCCATTCTCGGCCCCAATGTAATCAGATCGGAAAAACGCGAGGTGGGATCTTCACCACTAGGTCTCAATATTGGATTTTAGAGGTCGTCATAAATGGCATTTATAACCAATCTTAAATTTGATGGAGCGTGCGTACATACGATATGAGAGGTTGTAAGCTGTTACCCGCATTGCCCCTCCGTGCCCCTCAAGATCCTTTCGCGATCTTCTGCTTCTCGTTGAGTAATTTGGATCCGAATGCAGTGCTTCGAAAGAGAGAAAGCGACAGAACCCACCTAGCTCATACTACGTAGTATCATGTTTATCGAAGTGTTTCCAGGAAACCTGGGCGCCCCCCAAAGCTCGAGAGAATCAGACGAGAGTGTCATCGCTTCTCTTCGTCGCCGGTTGGACTCTTCTACCCATCGTTTATTCTAGAGATCATGCACACCAGGGCGTTGAGTGACGGAACTCATCCATTCTACGCCACCTGATCACACTCAATGGCACTTGATCTTCAAGTCTGTAGATGGTACAGTACTTACACGCAGGATCCACCTCACTACTGTACCGTAGGCGCCGTCACTGAACGCCGGCTACGTTCTTTGGACTCGAGGCGGCGACGTACGGCGTCTCCAACGAGTTTTCATCACCTGCGCTCGTCGTCTCGGTTGCCCCGCTTTGACGTTGTTCCAACGCTTGCTGTCGCAGCTCGCGCTCCCGTCGACGAGCGCGGCGGCGACGGCGACGGCGCCGTCTCTCCAGCCGTCTCTCTTCGGAGCTTTCGCTGTCATAGCTCGAGCTCAAGTCGCTGTCGTCATCGCTGCTGCTGCTGAGGTCGCTGTCCTTCCGGTGTTTTGAAGCCGCCTTGGACTTCCCGCTTGCCGACTTGACCACCGTTGCCTTGGACTTCTTTCCGCTATCGCTATCGCTGTCATCAGAGTCGCCGCCCGCCGCGCCCACCGTGAGCTGGACCGTCGGGTCGTCTTTCGTTTTGGAGCTGTCTTGGTTCTCCTCGTCGTTGTCCTTGGACTGACCACACTTAAAGATACACCCGCAGAGCGCCAGTATCGCGACGCCTCCCACGCTGAGGCCGATGGTCAAGTAGAGCTTGTTGCGCTTGCGCTTGGTCTCGACGTCGATGCCGTACGAGGGGCTGCTGCCTCCACCGCCGCTGTATCCACCGCCGCCGCTGTAGCCGCCTCCACCACTGTAGGACGGCGACCAGGTCGTCGACTTGGGCAGGATGCTGGTACAAGTCGTATTCTCCACGCAGTAAATTGTGTTGGAGCCGTTTGTGTTGTACACGAACGGATACTTGCGCAGAAACGGCGCCCCCATGACCCAGCCCGAGTACATGGACGGGTAGTCACCGGCGAGCACCTTCACCTGGGAGGAGCCATTGATGGGGACGGTGTACTCGCTCGGGTCGAGGAAGAACTCCCACGTGCCGATCTGCATCGTGAGTCGCGGCAGCTTGACGCTCGTGTCGCACGTGTACCCTGTTGTTGAGTACGTGGAGCCGAGCGCCGTGCACGTGTAGAGGTATCGGCGCTCGAACGTGTCGAGGGTCGTCGAGTATAACCCAATGAACGGCAGCGCCGGATCGTAAGCCACACTGCCCGCCGAGTACGTGCACTCGCGCGTCCCGTTTGCGAGAGGCACCTGGAAGCATTTCATCTCGGCCCCCGACATGGTCACCGCCTTGGTGGCGCCTTTCTTGGTCAGCAACGCGCGGTCGAACGAGTCCAGCGAGAGCTTCGAGTCGGACGACGACTGGCCGAGCTGTAGGGCCACGGTCGCCACCTGGCCGTCGAGATACATGGACGCTTGGTCGTAGGTTTTGCTTTGTCTCTTGAGCCCGAGAACGCCCTGGATACTGGGGTCAGCCTGTGGCAAATTGTCGTATACAACGAACCCATCGAACCCGTTAAAGGTCTGGCCCGCGATGACCACCTCTTTGAAGCGCCTGGTCTTGCGCGGCACGTTCTTGTCGAACCGCTCAAGGAGCGCCTTTGAGTAGCCCGACGTGGTCTTCGTGATACCGTCGGCGCACGACGGACCTTCGAGCGCCGAGCACTTGACCCACACGCCCGTCTCGAACATGTCCACAAGCAGCTTCACGGGCACCGAGTCGAGCGTGACGGTCGCCAAGTACGTGCCGTTCTCGGTGACGGTTAGCGCCGCCTGCCCGGCCGCGAGCGCCGCGGCGCCGAGCGCGCGGAGGATCGGCGCCATTTGCTTTGACGGATCTGCGTCTCGTCGAGAAGATAGCGAGTGGCCGTGTCGCTTTCCAACTGCGCCCCCAAGCCGCGCTACTACACTCACAGAAACACCCTCACTCGTGGCGCTCACATAACCTACTCACGCGGGTACCGGTAGGTACGATGGCGTACGTAACTACTTCGGAAGTATCGCCGAGCTGCAGCTGTTGCCCATCGAGAGACCGGTTTGTTGAGCTTTGGGTTCACATCTTGTGGCCCGGAAGGGCGTTGTACCCAATTGGTCAAGAAGGACCAACACTCTACATCAGATGAGATCATGTTGACGTGTCAGGTCCAGATCCACTTCAACCCTCCAGCTCCACATCTCACTCGACCTCGCCACCCGACACTGCGACTATTCATCGCGCTGCGGTCTTAGGGCTCGACGGGGCGACGGACGGCGTCTCTTCTGCGTTCTCCTCGCCGGTGCTGGTCGTCGCCACGGTCGCCTCGGTCGCCTCGGTCGTTCCGCTCGGACGCTCCTCGGACACGTGCAGCAGTCGCAACGCATGCTCCCGGCGGCGGGCGAGACGGCGCCTCTCCTCGCGGCTCTCCTCCGAGCTCTTGCTGTTGTAGCTTGAGCTCGCGTCGCTGTCATCGTCACTGCTGCGTAAATCGCTTGCCTTCGGCTTTTTCGAGGCGGTTTTCCGCTTGTGCTTGGACTTGTCTCTCTCAGCCTGGGTCGTTGCCTTCTTAGAATGGGATTTTCGATTCTCGTCGGAGTCGCTCCCGTCCGAGCCATCACCTATTGTCACGGCCACACCACACCGACGGCCAGCGCGACCGCCGCGCCGTCCGGTGTCTTGGAGGCGTCCTCATTCTCAGGTTTGGGTTCTTCGGACGGCAGCCCTTGCCAGAACAGCCACAGAATGCGAGCAGCGCCACGCCGCCGATACGAAGGCCAATTGACAAAAACAGTTTGTTTCGCTTGCGCTTGGTCTCGACGTCAACGTCATTCGAAGGGCTGCTGCCCCACCGCCACTGTAGCCGCCGCCGTAGCCGCCACCACCACCTTACGATGGAGACGAGGTGGACGGGATTTTTGGTGCACGTCGAGTACTCGATGCAGTAAAGAGTATTGGACCCGTTTCGGTTGTACACGTACGGATACTTGCGAAGAATCGGCGTACCAAGCACGAATGCACCAGCGTATAGTACATGGATGGGGCCTTACCAGCGAGCACTTTGACTTGCTAGGAGCCGGCGATGGGTACTGTGTACTCGCTCGGGTCGAGAAACACCCCTCCCACGAACCAATCTGCATCGTGAGCCGCGGCAGCTTGACGCTCGCGTCGCACGTTTAACCAGTTTTGCCGATCTCGGAACACGTGTAGAGGAATCGCATCGCGTCGGGTGCAGAGTAGGACATGATCGAGACGAGGAAGCCCAGGATCGTATTGGACATCATCGTCGGTCGACGTGCACGCGCAATTGGAGCCGTTCAAAAAGGGGACTGGAAAACAGTCCATTTTTGAGTATGCCGCGACCGTCCTCGAGAGTCCCTTCTTCGTCGGCAAGGATTGGTCGATCGTGTCGAGCGAGAGCTTCGAGTCGGCCAACGACCACCGATCTGAATCGCCACGGTCGTGACTTGGTCATCGATGTACATAGACGAACGATCGGTACTTCGAAAGTCGGGGCTGGCCAGTGGGAGACCTAGAATCCCCTGGATGTTTGTATCGACTTGCGGCAACGTATCGTAAATCACATACGCATCGAACCCAGTGAATCGCTGGCCCGCGATGATCACCTCCTTGAAGTGCTTGGTTTTGTGGGGCACGTAGTCGTCATACCGTTTGAGATTTCCGTCCTCGTACCCAGCCGTCGTAGTTTTGAATAGGGATCTTCTTTTCGTTCATCAATTGATCGGCAGTCGACCATAGATGAGATCTTCGCGATACCAGCACTTGGTTGCCTGCCTTCTTTCGAGCGAGGCGATCGAGGCAAAATGCTGAACTCTCACAGGATCTGGAGATCCAAATGAGATACCCTTCAGGAGTGACAGCGAAATCGGGCTCAGGGGGTTAAAGTGTACCCTAGGTGACCACGAACAAAGAGTTGCAGACCGTTGGTGGGTCATTCACGCATTGCGAACCGACCAGTCTCGCGCATCATGTCGGACGTCCCGACCTACGCCCAGCGCCGCGAAAAAGCGAAGCGCGCGAAGACGAACCGAGTCTCCTTCCACACCGCGAAGTCGCGGAAGCGCCAGTATGCAGCCCAACGAAAGCCCGTGCAAGACTCGACCGGGGTTGTCCGTCACGCCAAGAACGTGAAGACATCCACCTTGGCACAGGACCGAGAGCACGTGGCCGCAGCTCCGCAACAACAGCAAACAACACCAGCAGTGATCGACCTGGTTTCGTCGGACGATGAACGCGCGAGCCACGTGGAGGACACAGCAGGCCAGGCAGTGGCGCATCCAGCGCGAGATCAGGAGAACGGCGAGTAGGAGGTGCCTGAAGTTGGGTTTCCAGCGGTCGACCTGGGACAAGCGACAGTGGCGGCGCAAGCGACTAGGACGGCCCGACGGCTGTGCGAGGAGAACCTCGCACGCTAATACCGAGTCGATCAGGTTCACAAAACCACCACCGTAGAATTCGATATCCCCACGGTACGTAAGAAAAAGAGAAGAATCTGGTTGTCTTTCACGAGATTAGATGCAGGACAATAGGTGTCGTGCGTATATGCCCATCGTCGTTTATGAGCGTTGCCATCGACAGGTTCTGGAGTATCAAGGTTCAGTATCGACCGAGGGATTTACTTGAAGTTGACCACGCCGAGACGGATCATCTCGCGCAGCGACCAGCCGCGGCTGAGCAGAGTGCCTTCGTCGCCGTGCTTCCACGACCAGAACGCCCAGCCCGAGTGGGCGCCCTTGAACTGCTCGAGCTGGATCGCGGCGAACTGGCGCAGCAAGTTGAGGTCCGCGAACTTGGCGTTCTTCTCGGGCGAGCAGAGCGCCCACTCGCCCATGTACATGTAGTTGCCCGGCCACGGGTCGAGGTGCGTGCTGCGGTACTTGCGCGCCTCGTCTATGATCTGCCACTCGTTCATGTTCGCGTAGATGTCCCACTTGTAGTACACGTGGAACTCGTGCCAGACGTTGGTGTACGCCGGCCAGCGCATGAGATCCGTCATCTCCCCGGGGCCCTGGCGCTGGAGAAGCGGCGACGTGACCAGAATACAGTCGTTGCCCGTAGCACGTACGCGACGGTAGGTCTCATAGTAGTAGCCGATCACCTTCTGCAGGTCGATGCCAATTGACGGCTCGTTCATGAGGTTCATGCCCAGGAACGCCGGGCTGAGCTTGTAGCGCGCCGCGAGGAATGTCGCGAACTGGAGCGAGTTCTCGACGGATTCGGGGAAGCCCCACTGGATGGCGCCGAGGTTCGGCGGCGAACTGTGGTCGTAGCCGTTCTGCGAGCCCTGGTGGGCGTGCAGGCTGAGCATGACGGCGATGTTGTACTTGACGGCCCACTCGTTGATGAGCTTGTCGAGGTACTTGAGGCCGCCGGGCGCGAACGTGCGCATGTCGTCGTTCTTCCAGGTGGTCGGGTCGTCGGCGACAATCCAGTAGCCCACCGGCACGCGCACCGAGTTGAGGCCCTGGCTCGCGATCTCGCGGATGTCGTCCTCCGTGATCCACGTGCGGCGGTGCTCCTCGAAGAGCGCGTCGGCGTTGGCGTGGCCGCGCTGGCGCATCACGAACATCTCGCCACGGTACGCGTAGTCCCAGGCGTTCTTCCAGGCAGGCGCCTGGTACGACATCCAGTACTCGCCCACGAGCCAGCCGCCGAGGTTCACCGAGCGGAGTGGCACCTCGCCCGCACGCATGCGGTACTGGATGTGGGTCTTGGGCGGGTTCGCGACCGTGACCACGGCCGAGTGGGAGCCCTGCTTGTACGACGCCTGGCCGGCCGCGCTCTTGAGCCAGCACGTGCCACCGTTGAAGTCCGACCACGTGAAGGCGCCGCAGCCGCTGTAGGACGCACACACGTCGCAGCACTGACCCGCCGATGGACGCTGGACGCTGGCGATGTCGAGCCCGTAGAAGTCGGTGTTCTCCTGGATCTTGCACGAGTTGGTCGGCGGCGGGCGCGTGACCACGGCCGAGTGGACGCCCGAGGAGCTGCTGGAGGTGCCCTTGCCACTCTTGAGGTAGCACGTACCGCCGTTGTAGCCGGACCACGTGAAGGCGTTGCAGCCGGGTGAGTCAAGGCACTTGGAGCAGCACGCCGTCGCGTCGGCGCCGGCCACCGAGCCAATGTCGTTGCCGGCGTAATCCACGTTGTACTCGATCTGGCACGACGGGTCGCTCGGGCGAGGCGTCGTCGTGACCGGAGGCGGCGCCGTCGTGGGCGTCGGCGGCGGCGTGACCCCGCCGATCTCACCGGACTGGACGCCGGGCGTGCTCTTGGTGGCGCCCTTGGCGGTCTTGAGCCAGCACGTGCCGCCGTTGTAGTCCGACCACGTGTACGCCTGGCAGCGGCTCGTGGCCGCGCAGACGGCACAGCACGACGCCGCCTGGCCAGCGACGCTCGAGAGGTCGTTGCCGACGTAGTCGACGCCCACCTCGGCGCTGCAGGTCGCCGGCTTAACGACGCCCGAGCTCACGCCGGCCGTGGTCTTGGTCGTACCCTGGCTGGTCTTGAGCCAGCACGTGCCGCCCTGGTAGTCCGACCACGTGTACGCGCCGCACCCGGACGTCGCCGCGCACTTGGTGCAGCAGTCCCCGGGCGTCTTGCCGGGCGTGTTGGAGAGGTCGTTGCCCACGATGTCGACGTTGTCCTCCACGGAGCAGGTCGCGCCGATGGACGAGACGACCGCCGAGGTGGCACCGGCCGAGGCCTTGGCCGTGCCGCGCGCGCTCTTGAGCCAACACGTGCCGCCCTGGAAGTCGGTCCACGTGAACGCGCCGCAGTTGGCGTAGCCCGCGCACTTGGCGCAGCAGTCGCTCGCCTGCGACGCCGCGACGCTCGCGATGTCGTTGCCGCCAAAGTCGACGCCCGTCTGGAGCGCGCAGCTGAGCGCGAGGCGCCGCGCCGGCGCGTGGTAGTCGAGCGCCGCGTGCGTGCGGTTGGACCAGCCGTAGGACGACGCGGACGCGGACGCGAGCGCCGTGGCAGCGGCCACGAGCACGAGCGCGCGCGAGGCCGTCACCATGGTGAAAGAAGAGACTTGAGGAGCCCTGGGGTGAGGAGGACGGATCAAGTTGGGGAATGCCAGTGGCAACGAGCTGCCGGTGGCAGTGCCAGGAGGTCCACCATCCCTCAGGCTGGCAGGGGAGAACAAAAAAACACGGGGGAGGGAGATGAGTGGTTTTGTTTTGTTTTTTTGTTGGATGTTTGCATCCTGGCATCCTTATTGTTGGTTGCAGCTGTTGGACGTCGGGTCGTCACATGGGGCGTGAGCAATCCCGACGGAATCTGTTGGCTCGTGTTGGGAAGAGAGCGTGAAGTGCTGGCGCCAACTTCAAGCGCGCTGCACGAGAGACCAAACAGTGTGTAACAAAACGCGGATGGGGCGGAAGCCAGGTGGCGTTGCTGTCGAGGTTACACACCGGCAGGATCCTGCTCTTCGAGGGACGATAATCCGATATGAGAGGTATTTGACATCGTGGTAGTATCGAATTGGGTGCAATGGGTGGAGGCTAGTAACGATTGTTGCAGGTATTGGCACCCCGTCGATGTCCGCTCGGAACAAAAACAAATCGAAGGCCGAACGTGGCTTCGAACGACAAGGAGGTTACGTTTGGTTTACGAGCGTAACCCCACGAGACGTATCCAGCTAATACCGGTACTTGTATCGTCAGGGCGATCTTGGGGACCAAATCAGTGCGAACATAGACGTCTGGTGCGATTGGTTTGAGCAGGCTGTCCCGACTTCATTCCTTCGGGGCACTGCAGTTGCGACGTGCTGTCCTCACAAGCGAGTTTCGAGGTCCGACAGATCGTTGCGCCACCGCGCAGTGGCCCCTGTCGCCACCGGCATGCCGATGGTGGGGACAGCCACCCTATCGTTGGAATTCGTATTGACAGTGATCGTGGTGGGGCCACTAAGGAGACTGTACGGCAGAGCTGTGGTTGGCGTGGTGGCAGTGTCGTTTCGAGCTTCGTCAGTCGACTTTGCAGCGGTCTGTGGCGATTCTTGCTCGTTGGGTTGGTTCAGCATCCGTCGGCGCTCGCGATCCACTACATGCTGGCGGTAGAACCGGCGCACCCCATATAGAAATAGAAGGATGAGAACGGGAATGGTGTACAACAGAGACCAGTACCGTGTGTGGGTCTCCGACGATTTCGTGCCTGAGCGGGGCAAGGACGTCGTCGGCGGGTAAGTGATCGACTCTCTCGAGCCGTTCACGACCCACTTGCTCAGGTCACAGCTGATGTCGGACTGGCAGTATAGCGTCATCTGGTGCCTCTTCCCGGTGCCATCGAAGAACGCGGGGAACTTGCGCAAGAACGGCTGCCCCAATCCCCACTCGAAGGCCGCGTACTTGCGGATCGTAAAGTTTTGCACGAGAACGATTGCGCGCGCTGCGTCCTCTGGATCCTCACGAATGTAGTCGGCGCGGTCGAGAAAGAACGTGCCGTTGGTCGTCGTGAACGCGAGTCTCGGCAGCTTGACGCTGCGGTCGCAGTGATAGTACCGCGGTGTGTCGTACACGCTCGTCTCGCTGTGCGGAGCGCAACTTGTCAGATACTTGGCGTGGAACGTGTTGAAGTGGTCCGCGGGAAAGATGAGAGACGGCCACGCGGCGTCAAGAGCCGCGTTGACCGTGCTGAACTCAGTGCTGGTGGGTGGAGTCGTTCGAGCGGTCACAAAGCTCTCGTTGACACTCTCGCGGAAGCCTCGCATGTCGATCGTGGACTCGTTCAGAAACGATTCCATCTGACGCAGTTCCGTCCACCCGTCGGCACTGTATGCCTCAGCGTTGGCATCGTTCAGCACAATATATGGCTGCTTCCCCGTGAGGTGAAGCGAGAACGACTCGATCTGGTCCGTGAGGTTCACGCTTCGCGTCGTGTACGTGCTTCTCAGCGCGAGTCCAAGCGCGCCGTCTGCGCCGTGGAAGAGCAGTGACGTGTCCGACGTGAGCACCGACGGCGGCACGGATGGCAACGTGAGATCCGCGAGCTTGAGCTCGACGCGCGGCGCGGCCTGGGCCCTGCACAGTGACGTGCCCCAGAGCGGCGAGTACGCAAACGCCGAGTTGGGCGGACACAGGCCGGAGCTCTTGGCCTTCTCTAGACACGCGTCCTTGGCAGCACCGTCCGCGGGGAACGACGTGCACGCGAGCGTGATGCCGGCGGCGCTGCTGGTGTCCACGAGCAGCTTGCGTGGTGCGCTGTCGATATCCACGGCCGCGAAATACGCGAACCCGTCGGGCGACAGCGCGAGCGGGAGCCGCGTCTTCGGCCGGTTTGGAGGGCCCATGTGCCTGCTTGCTGGAGATGCGTGCCTGCCTCGAGCACTTGGGGAATGGAAGTGCAGCGTGGCGCGCGGCGAAAACTTCCGAGTGGCATTGGGTACATTCTGTCGTTGCCACCGTGTTCGTATATTCTAAAACGGTACTTCCTTTATGTTGTTTGCATCGACAACGGCACTTTAGTACTGACATAAAGACCTTGCAACAGCGCCCAGTTGGCACATGAGAACAAGGGAGGGATCTGGTTAAACAGGACAATCGACAGGATTTGTGGGGTAAAGGTTGAGCACTCGCCAAAGCGTTACTTGAAGTTGACCACGTCGAGGCAGATCATATCGGCAGGCAATGTGCCCTCGTTGTCGTGCCTCCACGACCAAACCACCCAGCCCGAGTAACGTTAGGCGCTCTTGACCTGCACGAGCTGGCGACGTGGCGCTCGAACGAGTCCACACAGTCGGAGACGTCGGCGAACACATCGCGCTTGAACTGAACGTCGTTTTGCGGAGTTCGAAGCCTCGTCCACTGGATTTCATTCTCAGACAAACCATCAAACGGCGCCCAGTACCTTTGTGAACCCATCAATCAAGAAATGCGTGGGCATTTGAACTAAATCACTCGGACCCACCAACAACCATGAAAACACTACTTAGAAACGCTCACACGCGCGTCTCGAGGTCGGCGAGATCGTTGCGCCAACGCGCAGCTACGCCCGTCGCTGGCGGCGGCGCGCTGGTTGTGCCGGTCACGTTGCCATCCGAAGTCGTTGTCACCGTGAGCGTGGCAGGGCCGCTGAGGAGACTGTACGGTGCGGCGGTCGTTGGCGTGCCGGCAGCACCAGTGTGAGCTTCTTCACTGGTCTTGGCAGCGGAGCTCGGCGGCTCCTGCTCGTCGGCTTCGTTGCGCATGCGTCGCCGTTCACGGTCGATTTTGTACTGGCGATAGTGGCGGCGGCCCGTGTACAGAATAATCAGGATGAGGACCGGAATCGTGATTCCGAGCGTCCAGTACCGCGTTTGCGTGCCCGACGAACTCGTGTTGGAACGCGGCCGGTACGTCGAAGCGGTGTCATCGCCGTCGATAGCATCGTTGGAGCCGTTCACGGACCACTTGGTCAGGTCGCAGCTCGCGCCGGCCTTGCAGTACAACGTGATCTGGTGCTCCTTGCCAGTGCCGTTGAAATACGCGGGGAACTTGCGCACGAACGGGAGCCCGAGGCCCCATTCGATGGACGACTGCTTCCCGTAGGTAAAGTTCTGGACCAGCACGATCGCGCGTGCCGGGTCCTCTGGATCGTCGCGCACGTAGTCGGCGCGGTCGAGGAAAAACGTGCCGTTGGTCGTGGTGAACGCGAGCCGCGGAAGCACGGTGGTGCGCGTGCAGTGGTAGTACCGCGGCGTCCCGTTCGAGCCCGTTTCATTATGCGGGGTGCACAGCTGCAGGTACTTGTCGTAGAACTCGTTGAAATCGAACTTGGGAAAGACGATCGAGGGCCACGCGGCGTCGAGCCTCGCGTTCACTGTGGCGGTGGCCGTGGTCGTGGGCTGCGCTATCTTGGCGGCCACGAACGCGTCGTCGACGCCTTCGCTGAAGCCTCGTATCGCGATCGTCGTGTCGTTCAGATATGATGCTTTCTGGCGCAACGCCGTCCAGCCGTTGGCGCTGGTCGTGTCAGCGTCCACGTCGTTCAAAATCACGTAGGGCTTCTCCGCAGCGAGGTTAAGCGAGAACGACTGGATCTGATCCGTGAGGTTCACGTTACGCGACGTGTACGTGCTTCGTACAGCGAGCCCGAGCGCGCCGTCCGCGCCGTGGAAGACCACTGATGTGTCAGACGTGAGCACTGACGCTGGCACCGACCACACTGTGAGGTCCCCGAGCTGGAGCTGGACGGGCAGACGCGCGTGGGCCGTGCACAGCGAGGTGCCCCAGAGCGGGAAGAAGGCGTACGACGAGTTTGGAGGACACAAGTCGAAGCGCGTGCCCGTGTCCAGACACGCAGATGCGTTGCCGCCATCGTTGACGAGCGACGTGCACGCGAGTGAGACGCCGGCGGCGCTGGTGTCCAGGAGAAGCGTGCGTGACGCGCTGTTGACCTCCACGGTCGCCGCGAACGCGAGCCCGTCGCGCGTTGGCGCCAGCGGCAGCCGGATCTTCGGGAGTGTCGGAGCGACCATGGTGGCGGGAGGCGTCTGGTCGAGAAATGCGGGGACGGCAACCGCCACAACACATTCTGAGACCCAACACAATTGGGTACAGTAGAAACTGCTAATGCAATACATAGCAACGCCACGATGGCATCAACACCCGAGGATACTGACTTCGTCTACTGCTATAGCAACGTGAAGTGGCGTGCCATGGTGAATATGTTGATGAATGGGTTCACGATGGACCGCCCCGCTTTCTTCCATCGACCAACAGCTCGCACGGCGAGTTGACGGGGCCATCATCTCGCTGCCAACGACACCAGCAGTGTCACTGCTGGTGTCAAGCCACCAGCGAGGGGAATGGAGCATTCGACTCCTCGCCGGGCTAGACTTCACGAAAAAACAAGCGAGGCCATTTGGGGTCCGATTGTTACTGTCATTCAAAACCTTCAATATCTAAACGTTGCACAATGAGGAGTAAGATCGGCCGTGAAGTGGGATCCTTTCCCTGGTTCGGGAGGCAAACCAGCCACAAGCTGAGTGATGGTGTGTCGGTTCGACCCAGGCAACCGGTTCAAGTCGGTAAATCAGGCTCCACTTCTCATGTGATATGCGCCGGAATGAGTCATTGGCCAACGGGCAAGGCGCCACCGCCGTGGCTCGGGCATCTCCCTTTCCAGCTTTTCCATCCGTCATGACCGACGTCGCCGCAGCGGACCCGACGATCGACGCGCGCGAGGCGCTCGGCGCTGCGCTACTGGAGTGGCGCGAGCTGCTCCGCGACGCTGCGATGCTCCACTCCGAGTTCGAGATCTCAGAGCCGCAGCGCCAAGCGCTCGAGAGTTCCAGCGACCCGGACGCCGTCTTCTGGCTCGAATGCAACGGCTTGCAGACGGCCGAGCATGTGGAGGCCGTGGAGCTGCTGGCGCTGCTCGCGCGCGTCGACTACTCGCTTTGGAAGCAGCTCGTGCGCGAGGTCTTCGACGGCGGCTCCGACTGGGCGGACTTGTTCGACAGCCGCACGTCGCTTCGGGTTGGTGTGCACGTCATCGCCTGTGATGATGACTTTGATGTGCCTGAGCTGTCCGCGCTGATTGTGGATTCGCTTGCAGGGCCGCGCTCTGCGCGCTACAAAGCTGTGGCTGAGCTCATGGAACGCGGGTTGGGGAGACCAGTGAAGACGTTGGCACCTATCCCGGTGTGGTTTGATTGCGCGTTTACTTACGACTACCGCGGCGAGCGCGAAGACGACGTCTTCTTTGACATCGTCGAAGAAGCACCGAAGAAATCTACGAAGAGCGGACCGACCAATAGCGCGGCAAGGCGAGACAGCGACTACCAAGACTACGACTACGACAGCGAAGGCAACCTCGTGGAGGACGGTGAAGACAGTGACGACGACGACGACTTTGATGGCCCCACGGATCTCGACCGACTGCCGCGGCTTGTTGGCAAAGTCTACAAGGCGCTCGCTCGTCAGCCGGCGACGGACCAACCAAGCGTGATGATGCGCATCACGCAGTTCACGCTGCGCCCCAGTGACACTTTCAGCGAACGGGAATTCCTCACTGCTGACACCAGAGTACTCGCTCGCTTGAAAGCCCTTCGAGGGCTCGGGATCCGCGTGACCGATCTACCAACGATGTGCTTCGATGACCGCAACAAGAAGAGCCACAAGAAGACGCTCAAGAGAGTTCAATCATTGCTTGACGCCACCAACGACGAGGTCACAACTGTCTCGGGCGTCGAGCGATGCGCGATCGTCCATCTTGGCGCGCGCTTATGTGTGGACGTGGCGAAGTCGCTGAAGCTCGCGCCACGCGTCTTTTCGGCTGTCCAGGCAAGTGATTCACTACGTTCCGTGATGATCGATTTCAAGAACATGGCGCGCAAGAAGCCGCGTGACCTCGGCAAGGCTGCGTATGGCGAGGCTGAGCGCAAACGGCTCGTTTGGTGGATGACATACGGACTATTTGCGCGCCGCCGTCCGCTCGAGACAATCGACATCTCGGCTGGCGCGATGCGCGTCGAGGACGTCGAGTCGATGGTCGAGCTCTGGAACGCGTCTGATCCGTTGGCGTTGCTGTTCGGCGATGAGGCTCAATTCGCAGCATCGTCTCTTGAGCCAGTTACCTTCAAGTCGCCCGTGCAACTGGAGGTGCGGTGTGTGAGGTCAGCCGAGGCCTTTCTCGCGCTCCTTCGACTCGTGGGCCATGACGTCAAATATTTGACGATCCGCGGATCGATGTTGGAGAACCTATCGTCACCAGCTTCGTTCCATGAGCAAGTTCTCATGGCCTGCCCGCACCTGGAAGTTTTGGAGTTATCCGAGCCGACCGGTCTCAAGCCGCTCGTGGAGCAGCTTCGTTCGGGCCAGTACCCTAGACTACAAGGACTGACGTTGCTTAGTGCTCTGATCTCTCGGGACGAAGAACTGCTCCAACTGATCGATGAACTCTCGAGACCGCAGCACGCTCTGGCGAAGCAACTCCGAAAGCTCCAACTGTTCACTTGGGCACATCTCCAGCAGGGCACGCTTGACGCTTTGGTCGCCATGCTCCGTACCAACACGCGCCTCCGTGGAGTCATGCTCCGCTTCGAAGTGGCTCGTGAGCTCTTTGACGAGTACGACGCGCTGTTCAAGTCCTTGAACCTATCGCGAGCTGTGCAGCCGTGTCCGGTGCCGAGCGCTCTCGCCCTCCTAAGCACAGTCCGCTCCAGTTCTATACGTTGGCCGCTGGGAGCATTAGGACGGTTGGACAACGACATCGTGAGGCGCGTGTTGGCGTTCGCAGCGACCCCACATACGCGCGCGGTCGAAGTGGAGCTAATGCGCGCGCCTTAGGAGCTATTCGTTCTCATGCCAATGTGGGCGTCTCGCAGTCCGAGTGGCAATGATGAGATCTCTGTCACACGTCGCAGGGACTCCAAATAACCTAACATAACCCTGTTCCAAAAATCCAATATCGGAGACCACCACTCCTCACTCATCCGTCGGTAGCCATTCCAGCACCCTCAGCGCCATGGCGGACACCGCCCCCGTGGATCCCACAATCGACGCGCGCGAGGCGTTGTACACCGCGCTCCTTGACTGGCGCTACTCGCTCACGCGCGCCGCGTCGCTCCATTCCGGTTTTGAGATCGTGTCGCCGCAGCGCCAGGCGCTCAAGAGCTCCAGCGACCCGGACGCGATCTTCTGGCTCGAGTGCGAGGGCATCGAGTCGGCTACGTACATTGAGCCCGTGGAATTACTGGCGCTGGCCGCACGCATCGACTACCCGCTTTGGAGGCGGTACGTGCGCGAAGTTTTCGACGACGTCTCCGACTGGGCGGACGTTTTCGAGAGCCGCACGTCGCTTCGTGTCGGGGTGCACGTCATCGCCAGTGACCGCGACTGTCGTAACGTGCCTGGGTACTCCAGGATGATCGTCGACTCGCTGACTGGGCCGCGCACTGCCCGCTACGAAAAGGTGCGCGAGCTCATGGAGCGCGTGCTGGGGATGCCACTGGAGACGTTGCCCCGCGTTCCGGTATGGCTCGATTGCACTATTAGTGATGACAGCCGCGGCAACCGGGAAGACGACATCTTCTTTGACGAAGATACCGACGGGGATGCGGTGCACGACAGCGATGACGACGAGGACTATGGCAGTGAGGAGGACGGCGAAGGCAGCGAAGAGGACGAGGAGGACAGTGATGCCCCCATCGATTTCGACCGACTGCCGCGACTTGTTGGTCAGATCTGCAAGGTGCTCGCTCGCCAATCGCGGGCGAAACAAGCAGGCGCGATGCGCGTCACACAGTTTACACTGCGCCCCAGCAAGGCAGCGACCGAACCCCGTTTCATTACCGTTGACCCCAGAGCAATCGATCACCTCCGTGCCATTCGAGCGCTCGGGATACGAGTGACCGACTTGCCGACGATGTGTTTCGATTACAGTGACGGTAGTGCCCACGAAGAGACCCTCGCAAGCGTCCGGGCTTTGCTTGACGCGACTAAACAGCAGGCCACGACCGTCCCGGGCGCCGAGCGATGCGCGATCGTCCATCTCGGCGCGCGCTTATGCGATGACGTGACCAAGTCGTTGGAGCTGGCGCAACGTGTCTTTTCGGCAGTCCAGGCAAGTGATTCACTACGTTCCGTGATGATCGACTTCAAGAACATGGCGCGCAAACGACCGCACGGAGACGGCAAGGCAGCGTACGGCGAGGCCGCCCGGAAACAGCTTGTTTGGTGGATGACCTACGGTCTGTTTGCACGCCGTCGTCCACTCGAAACGATTGACATCACAGCCGGCGCGATGCGCATCGAGGACGTCGAGTCGATGGCCGAGCTCTGGAACGCGTCTGATCCGTTGGCGTTGTTGGTCTGCGATGAAGCTCAAGACGCAACACCGGCTCTTGAACCCGTTACTTTTAAGTCTCCAGCACATTTGGAGGTGCGGTGCGCGAGGTGCCCAGAGGCCTTGCTCGCGTTGCTCCGTCTCGTGGGCCATGACGTCAAGGTTTTAACGATCCGCGCCACGAAGTTTAAAAGCCCACCGTCGCCTGCTTCTTTTTGCGAGCAGATCCTCATGGCCTGCCCGCACCTGGAAGACGTGGAGATACCCGAATTGACCCAACTCAAGCCGCTTGTCGAGCTGCTTCGCACGGGCCGACTCCCTCAACTTCGAGGACTGGCACTGACTGACGTCCGGGTTGCCGCAGATAGCGATGTGCTGCATCTTTTCGACGCACTGTCGCAGCCTCAGCATCCACTCGCGGAACAACTCCGCAGGCTCCAGGTATCGGCCTGTACAAGCGTCCAGCGGGGCACGCTAGACACTGCACTCGCGATGCTCCGGACCAACACACGCCTGTATGAAGTCATGTTCGAGTTCAAAATCGTCGGTTCACTCGCCGACGCCGACGAGTACCAAGAGCTGTTCAAATCGCTGGACCGATCGTCCGTGGTGGAGCCATTCCCGACGCCACGTGCGCTTGCCCTGGTGAGCGCAATCCGCGCCACCTCTCCGTGTGGGCCGCTTGGAGCGTTCGCGCGGTTCGATAGCGACATCGTCAGACGCGTGTTGATGTTTGCGCCCACTACACGCACTCGGTCCGTCGATGCTACCGTTCGTGAGGACCCATACGCCGATATGAGGATCTCATAGGGTCAAGCGGTATTGAAAGACGCCGCCGCAACACAAAGCTGAGATGACGAGATCTGCCCCACACGTCGCAGAACTCAAAAGCGCCACAACAAAATCCGGTTACAATGTTGCATTTCGTAGCCGGATTTTGTTGGGTTACAATGATGGTTGGAGATATTCGATCAAAATCGAATATCCTGAACCATCACTCCACTTTGCTTGGATCTCCGGATTTTCCAGGCTGGGACCATTTCGCATCCGCTCCACCACCATGACCAGCGAGTTGCGAGCGTCGCTACGCGGATGGCTCGAGAAGATTGTGGACGTGGCCGTGCTGCCCAAGAAGCGAGACATGGACGCGTCCGAGCGGGAGGCTCTTGAGCGCTCGAAGGATCCGAACCAGCTCTTCTGGATCGAGTGCCAGGAGATCAGCTCCCCAGCCGACATAGAAGCGCTGGAGCTGCTCGCGCTGCTCGCACGCGTTGACTACGCGCTCTGGCGGGAGTTCGCGCCGGAGCTGTGGCCGGACGAGACCGACTGGACGGATTTCTTCGAGACGCGGTCGTCGCTGCGGATTGGCTGCCCGGACCGTGGGCCCCGATAGTAACGACGAAGACGAGGAGACCAAAGGAATGGAAGCTCAAGAGCAAGGCAAGGCCGGCCCACTCACAGCGTTGTTGGCATCGATCCCCACAGTGCTCGCTCGGCAACCGAAGGAGGGAGAATCCGCGATGCGCGTCACGAGGTGGTCGATTGAACCGATCCATTTGTCGATTGACGAGGCCGCGCTCGGCGTGCTTACTGCGATCAGGGCGCTCGGTGTCCACGTAGAGGCCATGTCATTCCTACAGCTCCATGCCACCGGCGGCAGGCGTCAGGACGCGCTTTGTTCGTTCCGGTCCCTGCTGAACGCCAGTTCAGTTGTGCAAGTTGATGCGAAGGCAGCTCATCATGCACACGCGGCGGGCGTGGAGCTTTTTAGCATTCCAAGACTCGGTGCCCGACTGTCATCTTCGCCGGCGAGAGCGGAACGTCTTGTGCCGTGTGTGCTCTCTGCTGTTCAAGCCAGTGACTCGTTGCGTCGGATCTCAATTGACTTCAAGCGCGAGAGACAGCACAGCGAGTTTCCTCGACAGCGCATGGTGTGGTGGACGACGTATGGGCTTTTTTGCCGAGCTCCGCTGGAGACTGTTGAGATCGACATGGATGAAATGCGCGTGCAGGACATCGAGTGGATGGCTCAAATCTGGAACGCGCCGAATCCACTCGCGTTGCTCTTCCCCGAGGAAATCGGAGGCGGCAGGGTTGTCGTGACCTCTAGAGTATATTTACGCGATCCAACGCGCGGTACAGCGGTGCCCACGCCGTCGATGTGGGAGGAACTGAAGTCAATTGCGCTCGAGGTACTTGGGAAGAGTCGAAGCGGGTTTCTTCCAGTGCTTCTGCCTGGATGGGGGAAAGCCTGGGTGAAGGAAGACGAATTAACATTTATTCCGCCGGCGAGTGTGGAAAGACCGACGTTCCAGTCTCCAAGTCACATCCTCATCCAAAACGCCACTTCGTACGACGTGGTGATTGCATTCATTCGGCTCGTGGGGCGCAACCTGAAGCATCTCGTGTTCCGTGGAACCAACTTCTCTGATTCGCCACTGCAACTATTTTTCGGTGAGCATATCCTCAAAGCTTGCCCGCGCCTGGAAGAATTGGAGCTCCCGGGACTGTGTGGTCTGCAGCCGATCATGGAAGCGTTCCGGTCGGGCGAGTGTGCTAAACTCCAGCGTCTTGACCTGCTTTCGGTGCGGATTCGTGAAGACGGTGAAGACGTACGATTTCTCGAGGCGCTGGCGGACCGACGCGATCCCGTCGCGAAGCAACTTCGGAAGCTTCGTTTCGCGATACACGGAAAGTCTCAGCGGCCCCAAGTGGAAGCCGCGCTGACCATGCTACGTGCGAACACACACCTTCGTGAAGTCGGCATCTTTCTCCAGTGTGACCGCGCACTGGCTGACGAGTTCTTGCCGCTCTTCCGCCCGTTGAACAAGTCGCGCGCTATCGAGCCTCTCCCCTTGAGATCTGCTCTTGCCTTTTTGAGCACAGTCCGCGCTGGCGTCTCGCGGGATGCTGTGGGCCACGTCCAGGATGCACGTTATGAGGCGTGGGAGCAGTTCGACAGCCGCATTCTGGGCCTCGTCATCGCATTTGCTGCCGAACCACACACCCGTTGGCTTGATGTCGCTCTGCGGGGTTAACGTGTGGGCGTTGCATCTCCGGGAAGTTGCTCGGTCTCACAAGACTCGACGTCGCTTCCGACGACGACGAGATCAGAGACTCTAGTCCCCACGGGCGGTTTCGATAGCAACAGTTTAGGCCGTGTGTTGGAGCTCGCGGCCACCGCACGCACGCGCTCGGTCGATAAGTAGATATCGTCCTCATGTGAGCATCCATATTCGTTTGTGAAACGCCAACGTGGGGATCTCACGAACCAGTGTGGAAGAACGCTACTGTAATACCGGGAGGCACTCACGAGCGCGTTTCGATAATAGCGTAACCGAGTTTCAACATGCGATCTCTCCCACACGTCGCATGACTCGAGGATACCCAAGAACGTAACTCTCCCTCTGTCAACGTAACCCGATTACACACCCTGGTGA
>JAADWV010000580.1:0-20960 GCA_023336295.1 Pythium folliculosum | reverse complement strand
CGAGGGTGCGGTGTACGGCCTCCTCACGACGGTGTCGAACCTCTCGGGTACGTTCGCCTCGACAATCACGAAGAACGTGGGTGCGGCGTTCAAGGTCACCAGCGCCGACATTGCTGAGGACTCGAACGAGGTCCGCTGGGATGTGACGTACGTGCTGCTCCTCGCTTACGGCGCGAACCTTGCTGGCCTTCTCTTCCTTCCGATGCTTCCGGCCCAGAAGCGCCAGACGCAGGAGCTCAAGGCGAAGGGTGGCAAGAACAAGGCCATCGGCGCGATCACGGTCTTCTACCTCGTCTTTGCGCTGTGCTGGTCGGTCATGGTCAACATCATGTCGATCTACCCGAGCACCAAGTGCCTCAAGCTCGTCGGTGGCAAGGGCTGCAAGAAGGTCGCCAAGAAGTAAGCATGGTATGTACCTTTAGTCGCTCCCTGCGGCCTTTCTCTTCGAGGAGGCCGCTCAGTTAGTGACCCAAGTCAAATCGTCAATACATTGTTGTGTTTGATCATCAATAGGAGCCTGATAAAGTAGGCACTTACCAGTTTGGACAATGCCTCTCGCAGGGCCTGCCCATGACGTAGGATTTATATCACCAACCTCAGCGCTCCAACAACTTGAAATGAAGTATCCCGGTATACCGGTGCTACTAACAAAGGCACCAGTCACATGACAGCACGCCGCAGATAGTCTGCGGCTGACCCGGGGGAACCGACGGCGGTTATAGTCGTCTGATCCCTGTCGAACTGCTTCAGTATCTGTGAGGGCGCTGAAGCAAAGGTACAGCTTGGTTTCGTGATACGACTGGCTTTCGCTAAGATGAGAGACTTTGCCGATTGGCGACGAAAGTAAAGACTTCCCCCTGTCGCCGCAACGTGTGTTTCGCATCTTAACCACCAATGCACCAAACACCATCATATCACGACGCACAGCGTAAACAAAAGATAAGTGTATTTGCGACAGTGAAGGCCTCGGTCGCCTTCAGTGCACTACACCGTACTGTTATGCACATCGGAAAGACGATACGCAGGTGCCAATGGTAAACAACAGGCCGGGAGCCAACGGAGGTCGGCTCACGTCTACAGCCGACGCTTACTTGGAGGTCTTCTTGCAGCCCTTGCCACCGACGAGCTTGAGGCACTTGGTGCTCGGGTAGATCGACATGACGTTCACCATGACCGACCAGCAGAGAGCGAAGGTGAGGTAGAAGATGGTGATGGCACCGATCGTCTTGTTCTTGCCGCCCTTGGCCTTGAGCTCCTGCGTCTGACGCTTCTGGGCCGGCAGCAGCGGGAGGAAGAGCAGCGAGAAGAGGTTGGCACCGTACGCGAGCAGGTACACATAGGTGACGTCCCAGCGGACCTCGTTCGAGTCCTCGGCAATGTCGGTACTGGTGACCTTGAAAGCCGCGCCAACGTTCTTGGTGATGGTCGAGGCAAAGGTGCCCGACAGGTTCGACACCGTGGTCAAAAGACCGTACACAGCACCCTCGTTGCCCTCACCAGCAAGCTCAACGACAACGTAGGTCGAGACGATGAAGTTGACACCGTACGGGATCTGCTCGATGATCGGAGGACCGAGCCAGAACCACTGCGAGCGAACAACGTCCCAAGTGGTGAGGAAGACGGCGATCGAGTCGATCGAGAGCGCGCAAATCAGCGTGGTGGCCTGCATGACGCGCCAGTTCCAGCCGAGACCCTTCTTCATGGTGCACCACAGGATGAACGCGAAGATCGAGTTGCCGACGACGCTCGCGATCGTGTCGTTGATAGGAGCCACCTCCGCCCAGTACGAGGCAATCGGCGAGTTCACAGTGGTGCCGTAGTTCTCGAAGATGCCCGAGAAGAACTTGTAGAAAATGACCTGGTACATGGCGCGCGACTGGATCAGCTCCCAGAACTCCGCCAGGTAGTTCTTGATGTTCACACCCGGGTGCTTGTCCTCCTTGATGAAGAACCACGTGCAGGGAATGACCGGCACCGTGCACAGCGTGAGGATCAGCATGAGCTGCGGGAACGTCAGCGAGAAGCTGAAGTCACCGCCGTAGTCCTCGCCGTTGAACAGGAAGCCGACGATGAGCTGCGAGATGGTCACGAAGATCGTGCGCATCATGTAGATCGTGGTCTGCGTGGTACCGCGAACGGCCTCCGGCTCACGCTGGGCGAGCTCGACGACCATGCCATCAGCTGCGACATCAGCGCCGACGTAGCCGAGAGCAGCGAGCATCATGAAGATGATGAGCTTGCCACCGACATCCGGGGCGTCGTAGTTGATGTTGAGCTTGTCATCGTCCGTGTACAGCGACGGCTTCTTGTCGTGGAGCTCACGGATCATGTAGTACGGCTTGCCGATCTTGCTGATGGCCATGATGAGAAGCATGAGCGCACACACCGACCAACCGATGATCATGAACGGACGACGACGGTAGCCGAATATCGGGAAGCAGTCCGAGAGCAGACCGTACACGACCTTGAACGACCACGGGAGCTTGATGAGCACACTGGCCGACACGATCTGCGTGCCTTCCATGTTCAGGTACTGCTGGAGCACCGGATACACAGTAGCCGGGAGCGTGCCGTAGACCATGCCGACACCGACGTACTGGATGAGGACACCGATGTAGTCCTTGCTCCAGATGTCCGGGCGTCCGCCGGCACGGAGGGCACCGCCCTCGAGGTCACCGCCAGGGGTCTTGGCATCGACGTAGTCGCCGTCGGCCTTGCCCTTGGTGGCGGAGGAAACGTACGAGACGCGCTCGACGAGGTCGGGGTGCGCCGCGGAGGCCATGGCTTCTCTTGGACTCTTCTGCTGGACTGGGGACTTGCGCCTTGGACCGGAGATCGGAGAATGAGCAGAACGGAATGGCGGCTCGACTTGATCCCGGCCGGGAGGGCTGATCGTGCGCTGGGCGGCTTGAGGGCCTCGCTCTCTCGGAACAGAACGTGCCCACCCTCGTTGATCCTCGGACCTCCCTGTTAAGGGGGAGGGGCAGCTGGAGGCCCGGGAGGGACAGCGGTTGAGCAATTACACTAGAAGAGTCAACTGTGGCTTGATCGCGTGAAACGCTTTGGTCGGTTCACTCCGCGGCCACTGTTCTGTACAGTTCGAGCAATGGTCGAGCGTCAACTAAGAGACCAGAAGGTTCTAATCAGCGGGGAGGGGGTGCCCGCCGAGCCCACTCTCGACTTGCCGGCCGACCTTCTGCAACTCGGCTCTCTCCCTCACATCAGACGGAGGCAAACCAACCGGAACCCACGGACCTTCTATGGGTCCTGGATGGAAGAGGGGATGAGACCAAACCCGTGGGTGAGACTCTGCCAACTTGCCCTGGCCTCACCGGTTGGGGACCGCCTCACTGAGTACAGTACATTTTGAGCCGCTCCAGTCAACAGAAGGCGGCCGCCATCAGACCGGCTGCAAGCAAAACTGACCCGGGTCCAGACACCCGGTGCCATGCTGGGGTTGTTGACCACAAGCCACAGCAGAGACCACGGCCTTGAGCCATTGTACTATATCCGGCACCTTGATGTGGTTATGAAGGGAAAACGACCTCACCGGCACTCTTCAACTTAAACCTGGTGGTCTTCGCAGATTAACGAAGTGCCCATGTACGAACGTAATGAAGTTCGTCTCAAATAATCTGCCCGCGCACTTCACAAATTAAACAAACGCACGAGCCGGGTCATCTGAGGCAGGAGGAACCCAGACAGGCCGCGCTTCTCTGCGTCTCGGTTTGAGCCAGACGGAAGCTGGTCGCCCCGCTCCGTCGCTGCACGTGATGGATCCGTCAGATGAGGAACTCGATCGCAGCCGACGACGGCAGGTTCGTTTTACATCCGTACAGTACTGTACAATACTACTATTATACGTTCGCGTGGTTCGCAGTGGCTTCGGAGGATTTGTGTGGGAATGGCGGAGAAACGTGATGGCGCATCATGTTGGAGAGAGATCGCATTACTGTACAGTATTCCTTAGAGAACCGCTTTAATGTCGCTCGTCCCTGCGAACTGTGGACGTGAGTGCGCCGGCCACGATCTGCGTAGCGCCAGAATGTGGGACGCTCGGGTCCTTTCATCCACAATCATTGTGGATGAAACGCGGAGATGTGCGCGATCGAACCGTGAATCACGACGTGGTGGATAGGGTTGCTTCCTGCGTCCATCCACATGCAGTGCGCAGAGCCGGCGCGGCAAGTGCATGATTTACGCAGCCTTCTCTTCCGCTTCCGTTAATCTCCATCTTCCTCATATAGCGGCACAGTCCCTGTACAAGCCGCTCTCCGCAGTGGCCTTCAATTCTCCGCGGAGAATTCGTACTGTATCCGTATGTTTCGTATTTTGAGTCGTTGCACGTTTTGAGTCGAGCCAACCCTAATGTTAGAGCCTATTTTGGGATGGCTCAGACGAGGTCTAGAAGTCGGTAAATGCGGTTTTATCTGTCTTGGGGTGCTAAACGAAGTCTTTCTGATCATTTGAGCTGAGCTGGAAGGACATTCCCTTCCTGCTCACAGAGTTAGAGCAGCTCCAAACATACGAGATGAACCAAGTTTTACCCGCCCAAGGCGATTCGCCACCCGATCTTCTTCATCTGTATATTGTTTTTCAGAGGTCAATATAAAGGCTTCCACAATGGGAATCGTTCACAACACAATATCATTCACAGAGGTACCTGGTAGACCACCCGAGGAGGCACAGCTCCTGGCAGGGACGACTAATTTCAGCTTTAGATGCTGTTGAGCATGCCGTGAACCGTACAGAACGGGATAAACTACCTTCGATGATGAGAAGACCACGTCGCGAACTCCTATCGCCTCCACCGAGCGGTTCCCTGTCAAGGCATGTCTATATACGTAATATTCACGGATGGTTTTTTGGCTCGGCCTCCAACAGACTCAAAACATGACACACCCTCAACCATCCGGACCAGACATCTTGATTTTCGTATGTCCTTTCTCCTACTCAAAATATGCAACATACGGATATGAATCGGAAGTTCTGATCGACCGGATTAATTAGAGTTCCATAGACGTGTTTTTCTGCGTCGGTCGCATAGCGTTGTGCTCCTGATTCCCTGCCATGGCGCCGCCCGAGGATTAGCAGACGTACGAGTATTACTTTGGCTTACCAGGTATGCTTGAGTTTGATCGCCATCCACTGTGTCTCGCCATTAAACTGATGGTGATAGATACTAGTAATGGCTGAGGCAACGGTCCGTAGAACGGTTCCGGGTATCTCAAGCTGCTCCCGTTCGGCGACGGACAGCATCGCGCTATTCCAATCTGTGAGGTTCCTCCGTGCCGGGAGTTGATATCCGCACCACCCAAAGTGCCTTGATCATGAAACCGACGGGTCACACTGTGCTGTACAAGTGGGGTGATGAGTTCAGCAAGCATACACAGCGCAGGGTTGGACAGGACCCTGTACCACGCCATGTCGCCGACTGTGGGCCGACATATCGGGCAGCCGACCTGATGTCCAGCCTTCCTGACTCCACCACCGTGAGTCGCCGAGTCACTGACAGCCTCTGCCAGGCTGACTGGAGTGCTTTTCCACTGCACAGTGCGTGTACAGTGTATTCTGGCGAATGAGAGCTGCGTCCGTCATGACGAGCCCTCGTCCGAGGGTGAGGACCGCATCTCGTGGGCTACGACGTCCGTAGCGTCGACTTGAGTGTATGCATCCGAATGTGCGTTCCCCCGACGCGGTGCTGCCACAGTGGGGGCTGCTTAGAGGCGTTATCCCGGACCTATAGAGGCACATCACGCTATTCAAAGCTAGAGATCTGCGGTGCGAGCGCGCCACGTCTTTTTCGTCACACAAAACTGACGACCGCAAGAGCTCCGAGCCAGCGTGCGCAAGTGTTGGTGGTCCGCGGCGCCCCGAGGCCATCTCGAGTGGGCAGTCACGGATCTGAGAGCAGTGCATCTTCGGGCGCGTCAAGGCACCGACCCCAACGCCGTGGAGCACTGCCAAGCGGTCGGTACCAACCAGCGGCCAAGTCAAGGTCGCCTTCTGTGGGAGCGTAGACCCGATAAATACAAGTATCCACTGCCAGTAGTTATCAACTGTGAGAGGTGGATATCATCAGTGTCAACCTGACTCTTCATCAGCGCTGTCGCGGAATCCCTCCGTGAGTCTTCCACATAAGGCGGCGCACACGCTCGGCCAGTGGTCGTTGGAGTCCTCAAGCGAGTTACTCGCGATCGGCGAAGCGAAGTTACCCGACAGGTTCGACACCGTCGCGAGTGGGCCAAACACGGCACCCTCGCAGCCCTCACCGATGTTGATGTTGCCGTTATGTTTGCGTACACTATTAGCTATAATGGAGAATCCGATAGCCCTCGCCGGTGAGCTCCACGAGGACGTAGGCCGAGCCGACGAAGACAAACCCGTATATGATGTGCTCGATGACAAGGGGCCAAGCCCGAACCACGTTATCATTTACATACATCGGCAACTCTGGCTGAGACCTTTCCTCGTCGTATCCCAGAGGATCAGCGCAAAGATGCCATCGCCGAGCACGCTCGAAATCGTCTCGACGATGAACTGCATTGCATCCCAGTATAAAGCGACCGGGGCAACGCGATCGTTCTATCCCTTTGGTCTGGAGTAGGCGACCTCCTTAACCCCACCGACTTGACGCTCTCGTCCAACAAGAGCAAGCGCGCAGTCATGGGCGCGCGAGATCGCGCCTCGTGCCGCGCCTCCACGCGGAGTCGCGGTTGCAACCCCGAGCGCTCCACGAACCCTGGTAGGAAGAGGACCATTTTATGCACAATAAGGCGGCAGCACAAATTGTGCCAGACACAAATTAGGACATCTTCAAAAATACGACGACGTCGTATATTTGTGACGCCTACTTCTTGCGGTTGTGCAAACAAACCGAAACATTACGTCGTAATTTACGCGGAGAGTAAATTTCTTGTCAGCCTTGTCCATCAGCAAGCAAGTGTCGAGTGAGCGAACGCCATGAAGTTGAATCGAAGCCCCAAGACCGCGCGCGGCGGTCCACGATAGCGCCGCCCACAACCGCTCGCTGGCGACGGCGGCCGGCGCGTTGCGTAGCGCAGGCCTCACTTCCCGATCTGCGCGAAAATGGCGACTCCGGACGCCCCCGCGGCCGCGTACGGCACGTTCCACGCGGCGTCTTCTCCATCAAAGTCGGGCGCCGCCCGTCGGTCGCGGTGCCTCGCCGCCGCCGCTGCGCTCGCCGTGGGCGCCACACTGCTCGGCAGCGCATTGTTCTCGTCGGTGTCGACGCCGTCGACGATCCAGCGTGAGACTCTGGTGACCACCACGGCCGCGGGGAAGGCGTTCGCGTCCGCGCAGGAGGCCGAAGCCGCGTTTGTGGGCGGCATCGACCGCGAGCGGCTGCGCGCGCACCTCCACGCGTACGCGAGCAAGCCGCACTCGGCCGGCACGAAGCAGGACTACGCCACGGCTTTGTACACCAAGCAGCAGCTCGAGTCGTTCGGCATCGCGGCCGAGATCATCCCGTACTACCCGCTGCTGTCCAAGCCCACGCGGCAGCGCGTGGCGATCACGGCGCCGCCGGCCCACGCGCGCGAGCTCAACTTGACCGAGGAGACCGTGCCCGGCGACGCCTGCACGACCAGCGAGGACGCGCTGCCACCGTTCCTGGCGTTCGCCGCGACGGGGAACGTCTCGGCGCCCGTCGTGTACGCGCATTATGGGCGCCAGAGCGACTTTGAGTGGCTCGAGGCCAACGGCGTGGACCTCAAGGGCAAGATCGCGCTCGTGCGCTACGGCATCAACATGCGCGGGCTCAAGGTCATGCTCGCCGAGCGGTTCGGCATGGTCGCGACGCTGATCTACTCGGACCCGGCCGACGACGGCTTCCGGCTCGGCGCGACGTACCCGGACGGCCCGTGGCGCCCGAAGAATTCGTTCCAGCGCGGCTCGGCGCAGTACATGTCGCTGTACACGGGCGACCCGCTGACGCCGGGCTTCCCGTCGACCAAGGACGCGCCGTATCTGAATGTCACGGATCTTGAGGACGTGCCACGCACACCGGCGACCGTGCTCAGCTACGAGCAGGCCACATTCATCTTCAAGTCACTCGGCGGCAAGAAGGCGCCGGCGGACTGGCACGGCGGACTGGAGCTCGACGGCGGATACTTTATCGGCGACGACGACGCCACGCAGTTGAACGTGGACTTGGAGATCGACAACAGCATCGGTACGATCTGGGACGTCGTCGGGACGATCGAGGGCTCTGAGGAACCCGACCAACTCGTGATTCTGGGCCACCACCGTGACTCGTGGGTGTGTGGGGCGATCGATCCGTCCAGCGGCTCGTCGACGCTGTTGGAGATTGCGCGCGGGCTCAGTAACCTGCGCGAACAAGGGTGGCGTCCTCGCCGCACAATCAAGCTTGCATCGTGGGATGGAGAAGAGTACAGCCTCACGGGAAGCACGGAGTACGCCGAGGAGCACGCACAGGAATTGCTCTCGAACGCCGTCGCGTATATCAACGTTGATTCCGTGTCAGGGCCGTTTGTCGCTGCCGCAGGCACGCCATCGATCGCCGAATTCCTGTATGAGACCGCGAAAAGTGTGCCAGCCAACAAATTTTACGGCAATGAGACCGAGACGACGCTGTACGAGCAGTGGGTCGCACAGCTGACCGTCCAGCGCGCCGAGAACCCGTCGATTGACAAGGGTACGCTCGCGCCAGAGCATCTGATCAAGTTTCTTGGCTCAGGCACCGATTTCACGGCATTCTACCAGCACCTTGGCATCATCTCGGCCGACATCACGTTCACGATCTCGCCCGTGCACAAGTATGGCGCGTACCATAGCTCCATGGACAGCCCGATTTTGCTCGAGAAGTTTCTGGATCCGCACTACACGACGCAGGCGACGACCGCCAAGTGGTGGGGCTTGCTCGCGATGCGTCTTGCTACGGAGCCGCTCGTACCGTACGACTTTTCTACCTACGGGGTTGTCATGCATACCGACTTGTCCAACTTGGAGGCACAGACGAAGGAATTGAAGCTTGACATCGACTATTCTCGCTTGCGCAAGGCGATCGACCACTTCATCGAGACCTCGAGCGCCTTCCGCGCCGCGACCGACGCGTTCAAGACGAAATCCGCTGTCGGCGGCGGCGATCAGGCTGAAGCCAAGCTGCTGAACGACAAGCTTGTGCATCTCGAGAGAAAGTTATTGTCGGAAGAAGGCCTCCAGCACCGCCCGTGGTACCGCCACGTGATCTTCGGCCCTGGCTTCTACGAAGGATACTCTGGCGCGGCGTTCCCGGGCATTTCCGATGGGATTGCGTTCCATGACAACGCAACGACGATCCAGGCGCACGTCGAAGTCGTCGCTGGCATTGTGAAGCAAGCGGGCGACTTCCTTCAGCTTTAGGTCAAGTTCAAAAATCAACGCTCACTCATGTGAATAATGTTTCAAAGTCGTTTGGTTATTGTTTGCTGCTGTTCACGTGGCCATGAAGCCGCCGTCCACGAGCAGGTTGGTGCCGTGGACATAGCGCGTCTCGTCCGACACAAGGAAAAGGACGGCATTCGCCACATCCAGCGCCTTACCGGCCTCTTCCGCGGGCACACGGTCACTCGCGCTCGGCGGCACGCAATCGCGCATGTCGGTCGAGTCGTCGATGTGGCCCGGCGCGACGGCATTGCAGACCACGCCCTGGCTGGCGTACTCGGCTGCGATCTGGCGCGTGAGCTGCACCACGACCGACTTGCTGACGCCGAACGTGAACGCGCCCTTGCGCGCGACCATGCCGCCAACGACGCTCGAGATGTTGACAATGCGACCCCGGATCGCGGCGTTGTCCTGTGTGAGCAGCTGCTGCACGGCGCGCTTGCTGCTCAGGAACACGGCCTTGGCCGAGACGCCGAGCGCCGCGTCCCACGCACTTTCGTCCACGTCGACAAACGCCTTCTGCTGGCCGTCGCGCTCTCCTGCCGGAACGCAGTTGACGACAAAGTCAATGCGCCCGTGGGCCTTGACGACGTCGCTGTACGATGCGTCCACAAACGCCCACGAGTGGAGGTCGCCCTCGACCAGCGTCACCGCCTGCGCGTCCTTCGGCAGCTCGTCCACAATGCTCTTCTCCGCGGAGGCGCTGGCGGGCTTCTTGTTGTCCAGAACCGTGATCTTGGCGCCCTCAGTCGCGAGCCGCACGGTGATGAAACGCCCCAGCCCGGTGTTGCCGCCGACCACGACGCCCACGCGGCCCTTCAGTCGCTCGCCGGCCTTGGCGCTTGTCTACACACCACATTATTAGCTTCTATCACAACACGAGGCGGAGCGAGGGAGTCCCAGACGTACCACGGAGGCCAGCGCCTTGGCGGCGCGCGCCGCAGTCTGCGCGTCGCTCTGCTTGAGCGCCTGCGCGATCTCCTGCGGCGTGAGGCCCTTCTTCTCGAGGAACGAGAGCCGCTCCGAGAGCGGCGTGGTCTGCACTTTGGGGTGCTGCAGGAAGCGCACGCCCTGCTGCACGAGCTCGTCGCGGATCGCCATCGCTTGCTGTGGGGTGGTCGGTGTGCTTGCTGGGGGGAACGGAAGGCAAACGGGAAAGTGATCTCGCGAGCGGCTCACGAAGAGCTCCAAACTCCCAGGTTCAAGACGCGTCAACAATCTGGCGGAGAGTGATGGTAGTTTAGTCAACACACGCCTATCATTGGTGGATATTGAGTTATATTTACACCAATTGGAACTATCTTATATGTTCGAACCAACCCCAATCGGTCTTGAAGCAGTAGGTGCGTGGATTCTTCCTGTGAGATCAGATATTCTTCGCTGGGTCACTTTCATGATCGTCCGTCTCACAGTTTAAGCAAGCCTCTAGAAACGTATATATGTTGCTCAACGGACAGGCGAGGATGAGATCCCACTTCGAAAACGAGGAATAAATCAGGATCCAGCCGCCACCCAGCTCAGTCTCACCGCCCGCAGCCTTCGCAGCGGCCCTGCCTCGTGCGCGCGTCTGATCTGCGGTCATTAGGCGATTTCCCCCGGCGCTACGACCCCACCGAGACACGCGAACACACAGGATGCCGGCCTCCAACACGAGTGGAGACGCGCGGCGGTCGCTCGAGATCGTCGTGATCGCCGACCTCGACAAGCAGTCCAAGGACGACGAAGGCTTTGTGTCATTCCTGCAGCATGGCACGCTCACGCGGTCGCGCGGCTCGTACACGGTCGCGTGGGGTGACAAGCAGCTCGTCAAGGCGTCGGTTGGGGACCGAGAGGGCCGCGGCTTTGAGCTCAGCGAGCTCGCGTGGTTCCAGGGCAAGCTGCTCACGTTCGACGACCGCACAGGCGTCGTGTACGAGCTCATGGGCTTTACTGCTCCGCGCGACCTGCTGCAGGTGGCGCAGCAGCACGTTATCACCGACGGCAATGGCATCTCCACGGACACGAAAGGCCAGAAGCACGAGTGGGCGACGGTCAAAGACGGCGAGCTGTACATGGGCAGCAACGGTCTCACGTCCAAGGACAGCCACGGCGCAGTGAAGAGAGCCAACGAGTGGGTCGCGGTGCTGGATGCAGAGAACACGGTGCGCCACGTGGACTGGGCCAGCCAGTACGCGCGTGTGCGTGAGGCGCTCGGCGCGCCCGATAGCGGGTACGTGAGCCACGAGGCCGTCGAGTGGAGCGGCGCGCACAACAAGTGGTTCCTGTTGCCGCGGCGCGTGAGCAACGAGCCGTTCGACCCGAAGCAGGACCCACACCGCGGCGCCACTAAGCTCATCATCGCCAGCGAGGACTTCCAGCAGATTGAAGTCGTCGAAATCCGTGGCAAGTCCGAGGCATCGGAACGCGGCTTCTCGTCGTTCAAGTTTGTGCCCAACACCGACGACCGCGTGATCATGGCCATCAAGAGTGTCGAGGTCGGCGAGACGCAGGACGCGTTCCTGACTGTGTTTGATATTGACGGCAACGTGGTGCTAGAGGACACACAGCTGCCGGGCGGCCACAAGTACGAGGGTGTGGCGTTCGCGCAGGATTGGGCGAGCGCGGACGCGGACGAACTGGACCGCTCGTCGGGCTGCTGCGTGCCGTGGTTCTAGCGGCGACGGCGACGCACCACGCGTGGACTATAGCGAGAGAACATACTGTAATTTACTCTCATATATATACTACGTACTTCATATGACGAGTGATGTTGCGCTGGCGCGAGTCAGGGTGACTCCAGGAGAGCATTTATCAATTGCGGCAGCCTACAGGTACCTACTGCATCTTCGTCGGAGCAAGAGAAACCCTGCGCTAGCGCTGTGACTGCGAATTTTCAAGATGCACTCGCGTGGGGTACGCGACGCTGTCGACAGCGCGGGTGCTTTGGGTCTCGATGGGTTTTTGATTCATTCTCGTTACGCGTGGCGGTATCTTAGGTTGAAAAGTGAACCTACTAATCCCCCTGTCGCGCGGAAAATGGATACATGGGGGATGTCCATGGAGACGCACATCAAAGGGTGCTTACTAGAGAGAAAGACGGCGACGCTTCTGTCTGCAGAGCGTTGAAGCGAATGGTGACGCCCCGCTCAAGGCCGTGTATTCGCGGTCCGTGGGGTGGAGAACGCCTCTGCCACTCTCAGTATTCAATCTGCCATCGACGACTCAAACTTCCTCCTTCTCCTTCTATCGACGCCAAGTTACGCGTTTCCAGCCTTCCATCCTCGCCTTTGGGTCTTGTCGGGCTCGCCAACGCCGCGCAACCGCAACCCCGCGGTCTCCAAGCTCAGCAAACGCCAGCGCCAACGTACTCGCGACTGTTCTTCCTGATCACGGACCTGGACGCCAACTCTAAGGGCACCAATGCGACCAAGCTCTCCTTCGTCTCGTACCTTCAGCACGGCACGCTTGATATCTGGACCAACGCGAATGAAGCACGCTACGGCGTCCGCTGGGGCGAGAAACAGCGCGTGGCGTCGTCCATTAACGACGCAGGGCGCGGCTTTGAGCTCAGTGAGCTCGCGTGGTACCAGAACAAGCTGCTCACGATGGACGACCGCACGGGGATCTTGTTTGAGCTCGCGGGCTATGAAAAAAACGCGACTCTCAAGGCGATTCCTGAGGATATTGTCATGGAGGGGAACGGGCGGTCAAGGACAACGAGCTCTACTTGGGCAGCAACGGTATCGTCGTGACTGACGCGGACGGCAAAATCGACCGCGCGCGCGAGTGGATCGCGGTGCTCAACGTCAACAACAACATCCGTCACGTGTACTGGACTGCCAACTACCAGCGAGTGCGCGAGGCACTGGGCGTGAGCGACCCCGGATACGTGAACCACGAAGCCGTCGAGTGGAGCAACATCCACAAAAAGTGGTTCTTGCTGCCCCGTCGCGTGAGCAAAGAGGCGTTCAACGAGACGCTCGACGAGCGCCGCGGTGCTACCAAGCTCCTCGTGGCGAGCAAAGACTTCCAGCAGATTGAGGTCGTGGAGCTCCGCGGCAAGTCATCTCCGGCCCCGGAGCGTGCGTTCTCGTCGTTCAAGTTGTGAAGGACACGAACGACATCGTGGTTGTCGCTGTCAAGAGCGTGGAGCTCAACGGCACGCAGGATTCGTTCCTGACGGTGTTCGACATTCGCGGCAACGTACTACTCGAAGACGTTGAGATCCCGGGCAAGAGCAAGTTCGAAGGACTCGCTTTTGCGTCAAGTTGATCTGCGGACACCACTCAAGTGGGTTGCTGTGCTCCTTTCCTTTCCTATCATGCATTCGCCGCGTCGTCTGAGCCTGTGCCTACCTACATGCGTACTTATGGTAGCCACTATTCCCCATCCATAATTCATGTTCGCTCAGTGATCAAAAGTCCAATAGTGTTGTTTCCAGTGTTGTTCAAACAGCGGCGTTCATCGGAGAACAACTCGGCCCGGAGAGGTCGACACTCAGCGACGGGATTACTCAATCGTCAAAAAGTCGCCGGCGTTGCGCACAATCTTGGAGACGTCTTCGATGTGTGCCTGCATGGTTGTGGCGTTGTCCTTGAACAGAATTCCGTCGGCGATACCGGGGAACGCGGCCCCAGCGTAGCCCTCGTAGAAGCCTGGCGCGAAAATGACGTGGCGGAACCACGGGCGGTGCGGGAGACCGTCTTCTGCGAGGAACTGGCGCTCGAGGCGGATGAGCTTGTCGTTGAGCACATCCGTGTGCTCGACGTTTGTCTCACCGTTCGCGTACTTGGCCGCGAACTCGTAGGCAAGCGCCGTGAAGTTGGTCGCCTTGCCCACAAAGTGCTCGATCGACTCACGGAGGCCCGCGTAGTCGAGATCGAGCTGCAGCGCTTTGGTCTGCTCTTCCAAGTTGGACAAGTCCTTCTGCATGGCGATGCCGTACGTGGAAAAGTCGAACGGCACCACCGGGAGCGTCGCAAACTTGAGCGTCAAGAGGCCCCACCACTTGGCCGTCGTGGCCTGCGTCGTGTAGTGCGGGTCCGCAGCAGTTTCAAGGTACATGGGCGAATCCATCGTGCTGTGGTACGTTCCGTATGACGCGCCCTTGGCAAACCGGAACGAAATGTCGGCGGACGTGATACCGAGGTGCACGTAGAAGACGGTGTAGTCGCTGCCGGCGCCGAGGAACTGGATCAAGTGCTCCGGTGCGAGCGTGAGCTTGTCCATGGCCGGAAACGCGGCGCGCGCGACGTCGTACTGCTTGACCCACTGCTCGTACAGCGATGCCTCCGTCTCATTACCCACAAAGTGGTTCGCCGGAATGGCCTTGGCGGTCTCGTACATGAACTTTGCGATCGAGGGCGTGCTGCTCGCGGAGACCATCGAGCCGTACGTGAGGTCCACGTTGATGTACACCACGGCCTTCTTCAGCAGCTCTTCCTTGTTGTCTTCTGCGTACTCGGTGCTGCCAAGCAAACTCAGCTCCTCGCCGTCCCACGACGCCAGCTTGATCGTGCGGCGCGGGCGCCAGCCCTGGCGCAGCAGCTCGCCGTAGCCGCGCGCGATCTCGAGCATCGTAGACGAGCCGCTGGACGGATCGATCGCGCCGCAGACCCACGCGTCGCGGTGGTTGCCGATCAGCACGTACTGGTCCGGCTCCTCGGATCCCTCGATCGTGCCGATGACGTCCCAGATGGGCCCGACGCTCGTGTCGACGTCGATGTCCATGTGGACTTCGGTCGCGGCGTCGTCGCCGACGTAGTAGCCGTCCTGGAGCGCGAGGCCACCCTGCCACGCCGCGGGCGCCTTCTTGCCACGCAGCGACTGCAGGATGTAGGTGGCCTGCTCGTAGCTGAGCACGGTCGCGAGCGTGTGCGGGACGTTGGCCTCGTCCAGCGGGATCCGCTTGACGTCCTTGAGCGCCGCGTACCCGGGCGTGAGCGGGTCGCCGCTGTACAGCGACGGGTTCTCGATCGACCCGCGCTGGAACGAGTCCTTGGGGCGCCACGGGCCGTTCGGGTACGGCTCGCCCACGCCGTAGCCGTCGTCCTGCGGGTCCGAGTAGATGAGCGTGCCGGCCATGCCGTGCTGCTCGGCCATGAGCACCTTGAGCCCGCGGTAGTTGCCGCCGTAGCGCGCGAGCGCAATCTTGCCCTTGAGCGCCACGCCCCGCGCCACGAGCCAGTCAAAGTCCTCCGGGCGGCCGTAGTTGACGTACACCACGGGCGCCGTGAGGTTGCCCGAGCGCGAGTACGCCAGGTACGGCGGCGTCGCGTCCTCGCTGGTCGTGCAGGCGTCGCCCGCGACCGTGGCCTCGGTCAGGTTGAGCGCGCGCGCGTGCGCGGCCGGCGCCGTGATGGCCACGCGCGCCGCGCGCCGCGGCGTCGAAAGCAGCGTGTAGTACTCCTTGATCTCGGCCGCGATGCCGAACGACTCGAACATGCGCTTGGTGTACAGCGCCGTCGCGTGGTCCTGCGTGGTCCCCACGGGGTGCGGCTTGCTCGCGTACGCGTGGAGAAACTCCTTGAGCTTGTCGCGGTCCACGCCGTCCACGAACGCCTTCTCAAAGTCGCCCGCGGCCGCGGGTGCGGACGCAGTGGTCCCCGACGCGGCGGCCGAGAGTGTGGCCGCCGGCAGCGACGGTGCGGACGAGGTTGACAGTGCGACGCTCGCGGCCACGGCGAGCGCGCCGGCCACGCCCAGCGCGCGCAGCCACACGCGGCCGCGAGAGGTCGACGGGGCGGCCGACGCCGCGGCGTCGCGGCCGTGGAACGTGCCGTACGCGGCGCTGTCGTCCGAGGCACGCTGCATGGTGGTCATGGGGATTCTCCTGGTGTTCCTCTCGCCACAAGACAGCGAAATAGTGAAGTGTGGCCGTGGCCGTGTGGACGGCCGCAGCGCGTGTGGCCCGGCCGCTGCGGATCGTCTTTGGGATCCGCGCGGCTGCGTGGCCGGCCACCATTGTGGTTGTGTTCAACCAGCGAGTCTGATTAGGCATCACGGATGGAGTGACGAAGCCACCGTCACGATATGTAAGTTACGTGGAATATTACCATGGAAGCAAACGGGGAATATAACGTGATAAAATACATTACGGCTACTCTTCTTCAATTTGAAATGGATACATTTCGTTGGGATTGGTCGATATGTGATACCAAATTTTGACCAGTCATTCTTCTCCACGGTCTCACTTCCCGTTTCTCATCATCCAGTTGACTGTGAACTCCGTTCTCCGCCTGGATGGCCTCTTCGACGCGGTCTAAAGACCGCAATCAGGCGCAGCAGTGGCGACATCGTTGGGCTACGCGATAGGAGCGCGCGCACTCCAGCTACTGTGTTCGCGTCGCGTCCTCCGCGGTTCTCCTGTTGGAAGACGCGAACGGCGCTTTCCCAGGTCCCAGAGAGCGAGTGATGGGTCCTGTCGCTCCGCTCAACGGGCGCTGTTCGTGTTCTCACTCCTCCCCTTCCATCCAAACAAACCCCATTTGGTATCAAGCGCGCGAGCTCGTCAATGTCTGCGTCGTTGGTGTCGCTGTCCGCGGACATGGCCGCGAAGGTGGCCTCATGGCTCTCGCCACGCGATCTACGTCACGCCGTGCTCGCCCCCGACCGCCTCTCCGACTCGCCGTTCTATGAGGTCTACTGTCGACACCATCTCCGCTTACGGCTTCCAATGGACCCTCGGGCATGCGCTACACTTTTGGGTGCTTGCGAGCGCGCGCTTGCGGCATCGCGTTCCCTCCCGGCGCACGTTACGCTCGCCCTCCCGTCGCAACTGGATCTCGTCACCACTGTTGGCATGCACGCGCAAGTCAAGACCATCGAGATTGACCCAACTCGCTTTAGTCGTGGCCCAGCCATCCTGTCGGATCGTGGGTGGGCCATGCTCAAGGGTCTCAGTCGCTTCCCCCGTCTTGTGTCTGTCGTGATCAACACGAACCGTTGGTGCAGTCAGATACCACCACTCGACGTGGCGATACTCGCGCGTGCCGCGCCGACACTCGAGGTCTTGTTAGCTTAAGGAGTTCGGCTTCAGCATGAAGACGCGTTCGCCTCTCTTCAGAATTTGCGTCGCCTCGACTTCGAGGAAGTGAGGGTGTCATCTTGGCGCTTTGTTGCTGGACTCGCGCGACTCGAGCACTTCAGATGCTGTATGAGCAACTCGACAAATCACATGAACTTCTCGCAGTGGCGTCCGCTCAAGTGGCGTCCGCTCAAAACCCTCCAGCTTGGGCGCTGCTCCCTGCTCATTGACGACTTCTTGCGCGCGATTGAGCAGGTCCACTTACCATTTCTGGAGCAGCTACACGTCTTTGGTCCAGACGGTTTCGACACCTACAAAGTGGATCTGGTGGCGCGACCGACCCCTCAGCTTGTCGACCTCGCGATCGCGCCTAACGGTATCATCGGTGGTATCGACATTCTTTCGACATTTATCCAGCTCCGCTCACTGCATTTGTGCTGGGATGAGGAGTATTTTATTGTCCACGTTCATGACCATGGCGTCGACGACGCGTCACCGCTTGCAACGTTGATACATCTCGAGACGCTGAAGCTACGAATGAGCCGCCGCGCTAAGACGTGTCGGCCGCTCCGTGCACTCAGCCGTCTTCGGGAACTTCACCTCGTTGATGGCTGGCTGCGCGACTTTGTCGACTACTTGCCGCTCCTTGAGAAGCTCTCTGTCGAAGAGTTTGGTGTGTTACCCCGTCAACGCACGTTCGAAGAGCGGCGTCATGAAGGGCTCGATGATGGCCTCTGCGAGCACGCGCCCCATCTACACCTACAAGAGGTCTTTATTGGCCAGTCGGTGGTTCTGAACGACTACGCAATGCAGCTGATCCGCGATGCACAGTCGCTCCGACTGGAGCAGGACGATCTCGACTGGCACGAGCTGTTCTGCGTGAACCAGCTCACGCGGATGACGTCGTTTTCGTTTCGCATCCACTCACTTGAGTGTCTGCCGTCGTGCTGGGAGGGCGAGACGCAGCAACTTGAATCGATTCCCTCCCTAGAGACGCTTCGTCTCAGCTTTTGCTTCGCGGAATTGGTCGATCTCCCGTGGACGCTGGAAGGCGCATCTCGCTTGCGCGTCATTTCTCTCTTCAAATTTGGCCAAGCGGTTCTCGAGACGATTGCCAAGTGGAGCACGTCGCTGTGTCGACTCGAGGAGTTGTATCTAGAGCGTTTTGGGGGGACTTCTTTGGCGCCGTTGCTGGAGCTCCATAGCCTTCGGGTCGTGGGTCTCGACTGGCATACAGACTGTCGACGTCTGCGCAGTACTCGGGGCGCCGGTGGTGCACTACCCCACTTGAAGATGATTCTCCACGATGGCACGCCTGGCGCTCGACCTGCCCACTCATGCCACGGTGCACAATGTATGGTGACCAATTTTGAGATTTAAAGAAGAACTTACGTGAAACTGATCCAAAATGCAACTCTATCACGCCATGGCACGTAATAAAGCTCCTATGAAAACTTACCTTGTTGCCCACGAGATATTTCGTGTGTACTAGAAGTAGAGAAGTAGCGCGCATCATCACTGCTCTCGCTCTTTTAGCCCGCTGTCTCTCTCTGTCGCTTGTTGGCCTCAGCAGCAACTTCGTCCCGCTTGCGCTTCGCGCCGATGATGGCGGCAGTTGTGGCGCACACCGTCGGCAGTGGACCTGAAACTTCGAAAGCCAGGATACGAAGGAGGGCCGAAAGCCCGCGAAACTTGTCGAACTTCACGCGGTTCAAGTACGCAACTTCGTCCGTGCCGTCGGAAGTGGGCTCCAGGGTAAGCCACATGTATTCCCACACGTTGCAGAAGTCCGTCAGCAGCGCAAAGACTTGTTTGTTTGCCTTGTAACTCCCACTGAGTAGCTCCGCGTACGACTGCGCCTCGTGGCGATTTTGTGGATCCTTCTTCATCTGGCTAATGATTCGCGCTGTGGCGAGATCGTTCGTGAGGCCGCCTTTGTGGATGATCACATCCGTCGTGCCTCGAAACTTGCACGGCAAGGACTCATCAAGCATGTCGAGTACCTTGCAGTTATACCCAACATCGCTCGCGAGGTGAGAGCCCCCGATTGCCCCCAGCACCGCTCGAATGTACGTGATGTACTCCTTCCTTGAGTCCGGCTCGGGATGATCCATCTTCCACTTCATCTTGATGCGTGCGATATTGGCAGGCGGTCGGCTGTAGCCACCGTATGCAGCCGGGAGATCTTCGCAGAGGCGCTCCTTCAACTCGAACTGGGCGAGAACCCAGTTAATGCGCTTGCGACCCATGCCGGAGATGACAAAGTCATGCGAGTCTCGCGTCGTGTTATTTGCTCGTCGTGCTCTTGGATCGCCTGCTCGTGCGCGTCAACGCGCTTCTCGAGCGCGGTGAGTCTGTCCTCGAAGGTAGTGATATTGGCTTCGAGTGTGCGTATGGTTTCTTTCAGCTCGTCGATTTTGCTGAGAGGGAACAGCAAACCGCAAGCTCACGTCAATTTCCCACAGCACAGTCTAAGTCTTACTACTGTCCGCACCAACGTACTCTTTCACGCCCTTTCTGGTCATCACAGCCTGTTGTTCTAGGGGGAAGCCGATTCGAGAATGAACGATTGATAAGCCAGACCCTCTTGCCTGAATCCTTTCCTCCCCCGCCGAGGAAGGGAAGAATCCATGGCCCGCGCAATCCAAGGCCACAATTCTGGACGGGGACACGGATTCGTACAATTTGAATTCAATGTCGTAGTAAAATCGATTATTACGAGTAAATGAAATAACGAGGAGGTGGGAGAATGTATCCGATATAGCAGTGTATGTGTTGATGGTGGACTCTGTTGACTTCCCAGGGAATAGCGCCTTGCGGCTCCACTTATATATAATAGAACAGCTCCTCTGTGCAGCAAACGTCGCGACCACGGCGCACAACACCTGCACAGGTTGTGAGCTCCAGCTTGTGCATCTCTCGCCGTGCGCGGTGCAGCGGCAGCGAGAAGAACGACGCGCGTCGGCATGAGATTGAGTGAGATTGAGGCGTGAAGAAAGGCGACAGCTCGTTCTTCAAGATGGCTACTCTATTCCACCAATCGTTGAACGGAGAGTGCTTATCACCAATCAAACAACGAAGATACAATCATTTATTGCCAATCACAAACGGGCAGTTTGTGATTGGCGATACCGTAAGTGATGGTTTGTAAAACTGGGCAAGGAAGACCAGTTTGGGAACCGACGCATGGTTTGGACACGCGCGCAAACGGCGACCTCCGCCAGCGTCCACGGCGCCCGCAGCGGACGCGAGCGGCGCTCCGGGCGTTCTCCAGGCCGCGACGAGTCGATCCATGGGCTTCTTCGCGTCGCTCGACTTCTACAGCGGCGGCAGCGCGACGCCGAATGGTGATACCAACCTAAACAACCAGAGCGCCAGCGAGAACGCGCGCGAGGAGACCGCGACGCCCGGCGCGAGTGAGGCGGGCGCACACGACAGCGACGAGCTCGCGGCGCTGCCGCCGTCGTACGTGCTCTCGGAGCAGCGCCGCAGCGAGCTCTTGCGGGCCGCGCGCGCGACGCGCACGTCGTGGGTCGACGGCGGCGGCGAT
>JAADWV010000058.1:0-91689 GCA_023336295.1 Pythium folliculosum | reverse complement strand
GAACTGGCGGCTCTCGATGCCCAGCAGGCCCTGACGCGCGAACACGCGCGCGTACAGTCGCCTTGCGGCGCCACGGAGCGCGACGGGGATGTACTGCTCGATGGTCTTTGGCAGCTGCGCCACCGACTTGATGCGTCGCACAACCACGCTGTCTGTGCGTGAGGACGGGTCGCTGAGGTATCTGTCTATGAGCACGCGGTAGACGACGCGCACGAGCGGCATGACGAGGAAGGCTGCGTGGACGGCGCCGAAGACGTAGTGGACGGCCGCGGCAGTAGGGAAGAACCTCGGCGACAGGATCACGCCGCCCCCGCCGAAGATCTCGACCATCAGTGAGTGCTGGGTGCCACGGAAGAGCGTCGCGGCCGCGAAGCAGTAGAGCGCGCAGACCGCGTGGAAGAGGTAGAGGCACGCCCACGCGACGGTGAAACCCACGGGCCCGAGGTACACGGCGAACGCGCGCTGCGAGGACGTCGACGGCGCGATGCTGTGCGCCGCCGGCCCGCGCGTGTGCTTCATACGAGTGAACGCTTGTACGAGTCGTGGTGGAATGGGCGAGGTGTCTTGCACCAGGAGATGTGTGTTTACCTCTCGGGCAAGGAAGCATATTTTCGGCCAGGCTGGCCGGTCAGAATAGAGGACTTGGTATGATCCTGTCACCTTAGCGGGCTCCCTTCCCAGTCGGACGGCCCACTTGTTGGAGGGACCACGAGTACTTTCACTATACTACCACTGACGGTATGCAGCCAACGAGTCAGTCGGCTGTCCGGAAGATACCCGCCACCACTGTCCAGGGTGCCCAGCGTCCACTTGCACATAAATGGGCCATGTTGAACGAATGCGACCAGCTTGCTTGGAGGAGCCAGCGTGTTGCGCTTGGGCCTCCACAGCGCGTCAACTCGGTTACCTTCACGACGTTTTCACCGACTGACCACACAGCAGCAGCAGCAGCGTGTGCATGTACCGTTATACCACTCTTTTCAGCTATAACAACGTCGATCAGATCAACCGTTTTCCAAAGGCGCGCGTCTATTCTTGCCTCGCGTGCCATGGCGCGCCACTTAGGCACAAATCACCTTCGCTTACACATCTCTACACGCGCTTAGCGCTTAGCGCGTGCGTGGTTCACCACCTGACTTTCGACTGCCATGCAGGTGGGGCCTTTGCTGGGCCCGTCGCTGGGGCCGACACTCGAGGCGCTGGCGCCCACGCGACCGCCACCGCACCGCGTGGCCAACGCTCCCCACCGGACTGAGACCTTCACGGTCAAGCTCGGCTCCTGGACGTACCCGCTCGCGTGGGTTGGCATCTACGCCATCCAAGCGGCGTGTGCGGTCCACTGCTTCGCCGCGGGTATGCTCTTCCGCAAGCTCAAGACGAGTCTCACGGCGGACTACCTCGACTTTTACAAGGTCACGCTGCCGTCCAAGCACGCGGAGACCGTCGCGCTGGTCCACTACATCGTCGGCGGCGTGCACTGCTGGTTCCTCGCGTTGGCGGTCGTACGTGCAGTCTATCGATTCATCCACACGGTTATCAGGCGCTGCAAGCGAGGGGCGGTCGTGGAGCCCACGAACCGCACAAGTAGCAGCATTACCGACCGCGTGGCGTCCGTCGGGTCGGCAAAGATCGAGAAGCACGTGCCACTGCTGCTACGCCGACCCTTGTTCGCCGTGTACAAGCACGTCTTCGGGCGCCGCGGGGTGCTGGGCGTCGAGTACCGGCACTTTGACGCGTTCTTCCTCGTACGTGAGGTCGCGGAGACCGCGCTCCAGTCGCTCCAGGCCTACCAGATGTGCCGCTTGCTCGGGCGGCCGGCGCTTAACCGGTTCTTCGTTGGGACGCTCATCATCAACTGCTGGGCCACGCCCGTGCTCCACCATCTCGTCGTGAGCAAGCCGATGCAGCGCCTGCTCACGCGGCTGTGTGACGTCGTGCTCGACTTCGTGGCCTCTGTGGGTGTACCCGTCGTTTTGACCATGAGTTACGTCGGCGACTACGACCCGTCGATCCGAGACTTCCCGTACCGGCTGTGGTACGACGACGTGTGGTTCGTGAACGCGCTCAAGGAGAGCCCGATCATCCTGTTCAGCTCGTGGCTCGACGCCGTGAGCCGGCTGGTGTTCTCCATCGGCGTGCTCTCGTCGCTCGACGACATCAAAATGCTGCTCAAGCGCGGCCAGGGCTTCCAGTTTGCTCAGGTCGCCTCCAACCTCCGGCGCATGTCCTCCACGAAGCGCCCCATCAAGAAACAGTCACGTGTCGTATCGCGTGCTGCGCCGGCACCCTCATGGACCAAGCCGCAGCGCACGCGCTTGGTCACGTTCGCGCACCGGCTCATGTTTGTTTACGGCGTCGCCGTGCTGGGCGTCCACCTTCACGCCGAGCTGCGGCCCAGCCCGACGTCGTCGTGCCTGCTGGGGGTGAGGCCGTGGCTCGTGTCGAAGCCGGCCTGTTCGCTAGTGGAGGTCAACTGCTGGCGCGACCGAACGCTCACGGGCAACGCCGTCGACTTCCAGGACAACGTCGGCGAGCTGGACGCGCTGTCGCTGACGCAGATAACGTTCCGCCACTGCCAGCAGGTCGAGATGCAGCAGTCGATCCAGCGCTTCCGCAACATGATCGGCGTCAAGTTCTACAACTCGACGATCGCATTGTGGGGCGAAGAGGCCGCGTTCCGAGAGATCAACCACGCGAGCATGCGGTTCGCGTTCTTCGTGCGCACGAGCTTCGCCAACGCCACGCTGCCGCCCGGGATGATCTCGCACGAGTTCCCGCTGCTCCTGAACGACCTCGAGTTGTCCGTGACCAACATCAACTGGATCCCGGACGACCTGGACCAGCGCTGGCCGCCGGGCGTCGCGCTCTGCCTCGAGTTCAGCGAGCTCACGAGCTACCCGATGACGTTTGCGCGCGCGCAGTTCCAGTCGCTCACGCTCGAGGGCAACAAGATCACGCACCTCCCCGCCGCGGCGTTCGAGGCGCCGGGCCCGTTCATGATCGCCGTGACGGGCAATCCGATCACGGAGCTCCCGGCCGACGTGAACGCGTCGCGCGTGACGCTCCGGCGGTTCCAGATCGAACTGACCAACGTCACGACCGTGCCGCCCTGGGTGCGCGAGTGGATCGAGCAGCTCATCACCAAGCGCAGGGTCACTGCCGGCAGCACGCCCTGGTGCCGCGACGTCGTGCTCAAGGCCACCGCCAGCGACCACGCCGAGCAGCCGTGGCTGTCACGTATCAACTGCAAGGACGTGGGCCCCGCGTACGGCGTGTACCCGCACTACGTCGACGAGCGCGCCGACGAGGTCTGGTGAGCTTGAGCTCCAAAACTCAGATCTGAGATGAAAATATCTTAACGCAGTAGACAAATCCCCACTAAACCCGGGGGAAGAAGCCGGCCTTAGCAGAGCGCACTCACATCGGTTCTTGAAGGGATTCTGGAGTGAGCTCTTCTTCTGGTTGAAGCCCCGATTGGGAAGGATCTCCTGGTCGAGTACGTACGACCAAAGCAGGCGCAGACGCGGTCGCTCTCTCTCTACCGACAGGACGCGCCTGTTGATCGTTCTGCGCTAGAATGAAGAAGCGCGCGGTGTACGTGGCGGCGACGCGCCAGCACGTGGGCAAGACCAGCACGTGCGTGGGCCTGCTCCACGGGCTCACGAGCCGCATCGACCACATCGGGTTCCTCAAGCCCGTGGGCCAGGAGAGCGTGCTCGTGGACGACGGCGCCGTGCGCGTGGACAAGGACGTGGCCGTCGCCAAAGGTGCGTCGTGTGGTCTGGGAGTCGCTGTTTAAATGCCCAAAACTGGTCCATTTATCGGATACCGTGCGCTCAACAGAGATCTTCCAGCTCACGCGGTGCCAGTACGCCGACATGTCGCCCGTGGTGATCCCGCCGGGGTACACGCGCAAGTTTCTGGACGGCGAGATCACGCTCGAGTCGCAGCTGCAGAAGATCCGCCAGAGCTTCGAGCGCATCACGGCGCAGAACGACTACACGATTGTCGAGGGCACGGGCCACACGGGCGTGGGCTCGATCGTCGACGTCAATAACGCGCGCGTGGCCGCGGAGCTGGGCATCGACATGATCCTCATCGCGAACGGCGGCATCGGCTCGGCGTTCGACGACCTCGCGCTCAACTACTCGATGTGCCGCGAGTACGGCGTGCGCGTGCGCGGCGTGATCCTCAACAAGGTGCGGCCCGAGAAGATGGACATGATGTGGGAGTACTTCCCCAAGGCGCTAAAAAAGTGGGACATCCCGCTCATCGGCGTCGTGCCCAACCTCTCGGTGCTCGCGAACTGCAGCATGCTCGACTTTGAGGGGCTCTTCAAGGCGCCGATGCTCTCGGGCCACGAGCGGAAGTTTCTGCAGTACAACAAGACGTCGCTCGTGACCTCGGGGCTGCGGCGCTTCCTCGTCAAGCTCTCGTCGAACCAGTACAACGACACGCTGTTTGTCACGCACGCCTCGCGGAACGACATCATCCTGGGCTTCCTCTCGCACGCGCAGAACTACGAGGCGCGCACGGGCGAGCAGTTCAACGGCGGGCTCATTCTTACGGGCGTGCCCCCCGTGGACCAGCCGCAGCAGTACATCATGGACATCATCCAGAGCGCCAACCTGCCCGTGCTCTACGCGCCCGTGACGACCTTCGAGGCCATGGAGAAGATCACGCGCTTTACAGGTGCGTTGGAGTTGTGAGAGGGGCAGGGCGCTCCGTGTTTGGGGACAGGACCCTATCTAACTAGCCTGGGGCTTGACTGCTTCGTATGATATGTAGCCAAGTTCAACCCGACGGACCGGCAAAAGGTGCTGCGCTGCGGCGAGCACTACGCCCAGTACATCGACTTTGACGTCGTGCTCGACCGGTGAACGTAGCCATGTGAGACCCTGAAGATCCCGCAAGCGGCGGTAGAGTGCGGCGGTTCCTAACTGAAAATGCGTGTTTGGGATAGACACTCCTTTAGATCAGTAAGCCTCCATCTCGCCACCATCACCCATTACATACGAGTGGCATCTCTTGGCGCGTCACGCTACCGTATGCCTCCAGCATGGAGTCCATGGCACAGCCTGTTCCTCTAATCCTCCTCGTTTCTCATTCGCCTCCGTTCCTCCGTTCCCCACAATCACCCCTCGCGTCCTCCTCCATTAGTCAGAGATGGCCGCGCTCAAGACCCTGGTGATCGCGTGCGTCGCGACCGCCGCGCTATCCACGCGCGCGGCGCTGGGCTGCGACAAGCTCTGGAACGACGTGTGCTTCATCTTCGCGGCGGGCGACGACGTGTTCTGGGGCAGCAACTGCGACTTTAGCGGCACCGACAGCGGCTCGGCGCGCGGCGGCGCCGACAAGTGCGGCTCGCTCTGCCGCGCGCGGGGCGACGCGTGCGCGCGCTGGAGCTGGAACGACTACCAGGGCGGCACGTGCTACTTCAAGCGCGGCGGCGCGCCCTGGACGCTCGTGGCCGCGCCCGGCGTTCAGTGCGGCTTCCGCAAGTTCCCACAGCACTGATAGAAACCCCAACAACAAGCTGATGACGACCCGGTAGTCAAAATACCTGTTCCAGTTCCGTTTCACCTTGTTTTGTAAACTGATTTACCTTTTTTTGGGACGATGGGATCCAACAGACCATCACTCTTGCGCGAACTGCCTGGCGCCATTGACCACTCACGGAACCACGACGCTCATCGACCGATTCCCACGACGACGATGGCGTCGCCGCTGCTCCACGCGTCGGCCGCGCTGGCGCGCCGCGCCGCCGCCGCCGCCTCGACTCACGCGCTCCCGCTGCGCTCGGTCGCGGCCGCCGCCGTCGCCTCTACAGCCCCGTCGGACGCGCGCGGCATCGCGACGTCGCGCGTGCTGGCCAAGCGCCTGGGCGGCAACTCGGCGTTCGTGGTCAAGTCGTCCAAGTTCCGCGGCAAGGGCGGCATGAAGAAGAAGGACAAGCTCAAGAGCGACGTGGCGCCGCACAAGACCCACGTCGAGAGCATACGCGCGCTCAAGGCGCGCGGCAAGGACAACGAGCGCAACGACAAGCTCTGGTCGCAGCTCGAGGCCGACGGCGAGCTCAACCAGGAGCTCGACAACGTCTTTGAGTACCTCAAGAACCTCGGCCCGGAGAGCGCGTACGTGTACCAGGCCGACCCGACGCTCGCGGACCTGGACGAGAAGGACGTGCTGCGCAAGCTCAACGCGCTCGCCAAGGGCGACCCGGCCGTGCTGGCCGAGGTCGAGCAGCGCCTGCTCGAGGACGGCGCGGCCGACGAGCTGGAGGCGGCGGCGCAGCAGCATGAGCTCAGCGTCGACGACTACAACTTTCTGATGCGCGTGTACGCCGAGAAGGGCCTGTTTGACGAGGCCAACGCGCTGCTCGCGCGCATGGAGAAGAACCTCGCGACGCAGCCCGAGGAGACGCTCGTGAACCCCGTGGTGGTTTCGCCCACAACGACGGACGCGCTCGCAACGACCGACGAGCTCTCGCTGGACGCGGTGCCGCACCGCATCGCGCCGGACGCCAAGACCTACATGTACTACGTCATCTCGCTCGTGAACGCCGGCGCCGCCGGCCCGGCGCAGGCCGTGCGCACGCTCGGCCGCATGAAGGAGCGCGGCGTGCTACCCGACACGAACCTGTACAACTCGGTCATGAACGTGTGCGCCAAGGCCGGCCGCGTGCAGTGGGCCTACAACATCATGGAGAAGATGCAGCTCGCGGGCTTCACGCCCGACAAGGCGAGCTTTACGATCCTCATGCACGCCGCGATCGCCGAGGGCGACGTGGACAAGGCCTTCAAGACGTTCCACCTCATGCGCTCGCGCGTGACCGAGCCCGACGTCGTGGCGTTCACGGTACTGATCCACGGCTTTGCCAAGATCGGCCGCATCGAGCGCGCGATCAACCTGTACGAGGACCTGCTCGACTGCGGGCTCACGCCGACGCACATGACGTTCAACTCGCTGATCCTCGCGTGCGCCAAGTCGCACTACTTTGCGCACAAGGCCGTCGAGTTTTACCACGAGATGCAGGAGCTGTACGACTACCACCCGGACCCGTTCACGTACAACAACGTGCTCCACGCGTGCGCCAAGCACGGCGACTACGTCCAGGCCGAGGAGATCCTGCGCCAGATGCGGCTCCACCAGGTGCCCATCGACGAGCGCACGTACAACACGCTGCTCAACGTGTACGCGCGCGCGCAGATCAAGAAGGTCGTGGAGCAGGCGCCGCGCAACAAGAAGCCGCTGCCGCCGCTCGAGCCGATCCACCAGGAGCCGCTCGAGTACGACGACGACGGCCGCGAGATCGACCTCACGCGCCCGTTCAAGGAGACCTCGAGCATGAAGAACTGGAACTACGACGGCGTCCACGACGACGACGACGAGGAGGACGACGAGGACGAGGACGACGAGTACGCCGAGTACGACGACGACGAGGAGATGGCGGCCGCCGCGGCGCTCGACGAAGGCGACATGAGCGAGGACGAGCGCGCGCAGCTCGAGGCGATGCGCGCACAGGACTCGCTCGCGCTCACCGAGCCCGTGGACCCGTTTGCGGAGGATCTTCGCGGCAGCGCGATGGACCTGCGCGACTTTGGGCGCTTCCAGACGCAGACCATTGCGCGCGCCGAGCGCCTGTACGAGGAGATGACCCAGGACGCGAACGTGCGCGTCTCGGTGGTCGCGCTCACGTCCATGCTCGGCGTGTACGCGAACGCGCTGCGCATCCAGCGCGCCGAGGCGTTCTACGAGCGCGAGTTCGCCAAGCACGGCGTCGCGCCGAACGTCCACACGTACCGCACGATGATGCAGATGTACGCGCGCGCCAAGCGCACGGCCAAGGCCGAGGAGCTGCTCGCGCAGTTCACGGCGCAGGTCGAGGACGGCACGCTGCCAGCGGACCGCATCACGGTCGGGCTGCTCGTGGACCACTACGCACGCCACCGGTTCCTGCGCAAGGCGCTCGTGCTGCTGGAGCGCGCGGATGGCATGGGCGTCGGGCCGCTCGAGGAGCGCCACTACAAGAAGGTGCGCGCGCTCACCGAGCGCTACGGTCTCTTCACGGAGCTGATCCCGGAGGACCCGCACGCCGTGATCACGGCCGGCACGCGGAGCAAGCTCATGGAGAAGCGCAAGGTGCGCGCCGAGGTCATCGCGTTCAACCAGAAGGTGGGCCAGAAGTTCCTGCTGCCGGCCTCGGTGAAAGAGTAGAGAGGGACATCGGTGTCTCTTTACTTCTTTCATACAGCTTTTCCATCAAAGAGTAATACACTAGGTCTTTCACTCACACAGCACGAAACTCGCTTGACGAGACCATGGTGAAGGATTGAGCAGTTGCAAAGCCACTGGCGGTTGAACTCTCTTGAACACGATGGAAAGTCAATGAAAGAGCGTGCGCACTGGCTGCTCATTCGGGTCGATGGCTTCCAAGCGAAGGGGCTCGGCTCGCTGTGCTCTTGGTTCCGTTAAAGAATACGCCTCCGCCAGAAAATGGGCGCCGACATCAACCTTTGGGGACGCTGCCCGCACGGCGGCTTGCAGAAAACGGTTGGTTTGCAGGACGACGAGGTGCGTGTAAATCGCACTAAACTGGATCAAAGTGTTCGGTGCGAGCAGGAACCACCCTAGGCGACCTCCGGCGTCTGCCTGGAGAACGCTCACGACGTCGTCAATGAACGACTCGGTCGTCATGTGGGGCGGCTGCGTGCGCAACCACGTCGGGGCCGGGGTTTCCGACGTGTCCACGCGGTTGGCAGCTGTGATAAACGTGCGTACGTTGGAGTGGTGCCAGTCGAACAGGAAGCCTGGGTTGTCCTCGTTGATCAATACGCCCGACACGTAGTTGTCGATCTATGGGGTGTGGCATAGCATGGAGCATGAGCTCGGTAGTCTACGTGGAAAAACTTCACTCCACTGCACATACCTCTCGGGTCACGGAACGAAAGGAGAAGACGCCGCACAACCTCCCCTCTATCACTATTCGCGCTGGTGACAGTTTCGGCGGGTCGAGCTCCATTTGTTCTCGTGGTGGCGGCTGCTTCAGACTGCGGTCGATGGTCTTTTTCCTGTCGCAGGTCCGTGAGCAGTCTCACACCAAATCGTTCTGAAGGCCCATCACTCACAGGCACTTCCGAGTAGTCTTTCGTACGTTCATTCTATGGTGTTGATGTCCTCGGGGGAATGCATTACTTGGTCGCCGTTTCTTCGGCTTCTCGATTCCAGAGCCGCACGACGTCGGCGACCGCGCGCACGTGCGTGACGATCGCGTCGGCCTCGGGATATTGCGCGGTGTCGCCGGCGTCCATGTCGCGGCGATGGAACACGTCGGGCTTCTCGCGCTTGGCGTCGATCCAGATCGTGCGGAAGCCCGCGCGCTTGGCTCCCGTGACGTCGGCTTCGTAGTGGTCCCCGACGTGGACGATCTCCTCCCGTTCCAGGCCCACAAAATGCGTGAACGCCGCGTCGAAGATCGCGGCTTCCGGCTTCGCGACGCCCACGCTCTCGGCCGAGATCATGAAATCCATTTGCTCGTGGAAGAAAGGCGGCAGCCGCTCAAACAGGCAGTTGCCGTTGGTGATCACGCCCAGCACGGGCAGCGTGGAGTCTCCCGCCTCTTCGCCACCGAGACGAGGACGCAGGTGGCTCTGGAGCTGCTCCAGCAAGCGCTCGACGCCGTCGAAGAACTCGGGCTCGCTGCGTGGGATCAAAAACGCCTGGAACGCCTCTTCCAGGAACGCCTCGAGCGCCGCGTCCTCGAGAAGGCTCTCCTCTTCATCGTGCGTGAGGCCGCCGCCGACGTGCGCGACGCACTGGCGCAGCGCGTGCTTGCGCAGGAACGTGTAGTCGTGGGCCTTGTCGGGCAGCTCGCGCTGGAGCCGCGCGACGAGCTGGTAGAAGTCGGCGGGCGGGAACGCGGCGGCCACGCGCGGCGCGCGCTGGTCCAGGAACGCGTGGAACGCGTCGCTCGCGCGGCGGATCACGGTCGCGCCGCACCAGAGCGTGTCGTCCAGGTCGAAGGTCACGCCGCGCACGCGCACCGGCGCCGCGGAGGAGGCGGAGGCGGCAGAGGAGGCGGAGGCGGCCATGGCGGAAATCTCGGTGAAAAAATGAACTTTTCGGCGCTGTTCGGAGCCATTGGCGACGTGGACCACATGCATTCTACTGTCAAAGATGATATATCACTCCCTACAAACAAATTCCCATCTTGAATGAGTAGATGAAGTCATGGTTTGAATGCAGAAGTGACTCCGAGGTACTGATAGAACGTTGGACCCAGTCGGACGAAGGCGAGCAGCTCCTAACTTTTCACTCTTCCTCGTGCGGTTCTCCCGGGTCGGGGAGCCCCTCGCTCGCGCGCACGTCGACGCCGAGCGGGTAGAAGAAGAGGTCGAAGAGCGAGCAGTCCACCTGTCCGTCCACGAGCCACGGGCGCGTCGCCAGCAGCTCAGCGTGCGCGTCTGACGACTCGTTGAGCGCCACCTGCTCGCAGAAGGGCGAGCCGCCCAGAAACAGCATGGACGCGCTCACGAACGCCTCGTCGATCCAGAGCGGCAGCGGGTGCGCCAGCAGCGTGCGGTCCAGCAGGAAGACGCCGCCCGGGACGAGCGACGCGTCCAGCTGCTCGGGCAGCGCCGCGAGCGGGTTGCCCGTGAACGCGACGATACCCATGAGCTGGAACGCCTCTTCGGGCAGCGCCGTGATCTGGTTGTAGCTCAGCGAGAGCTCGATCGGGTTGAGCTTCGAGAGCGTCAGCGGGAACGCCGTCAGCGCGCTGAACTCGACGTGGACCGTGATCTCCGGCGCCCAGTGCTCGTGGAGCGTCTCGGGCAGCCGGTCCAGGTTCGAGCTCGAGACTGTAACCTCCTTGAACTTGGCGTTGAACCGCGCGCGCTCTAGCCCGCGCGGCAGCGTGCCGTTCGGGAACGTGGTGCGCACGAAGAAGAGGTACCGCAGGTTCGGGTGGTGCGTCTGCGTGATCGCGGCGTCGGCGCCCCAGGCCGCGAGCGTCGTGTTGTACAACTTGAGCCCGATGAGGTTGTAAAAGCTCTTGATACGCGTCGAGACCTCGAGCTGCGGGCAGTGGCGCACGACGATCTGCAAGAGCGACTCGGCGTCCAGGTTGCCGAAGATGGCCTCCAGGTCGGCCTTGCTGCCCGTGCGGTCCGGGTCCGTGAAGCAGTTGATCTCGACCAGCGCGCACGCCGGGTACGGGATGAGCCACGGGCGGATCTGGAGCGCGCACGCCGCCGGCTCGGGCTTGAACTCGGCGTGCAGATGGACGCCCAGGATCAGCGCGCCAAAGCCCAGCATCGCGCGATGGACCCACAGCACCAGCAGCTTGCGCTGCTGCGTCGGCAGGCGGTGGCGCTGGTGCGAGTTGGACTCGGTGAGCTTGGCCGGGGCGGTCGTCGCGAGCACCTTGCCCTTGCGCTTGATGAGCTTCTTGACGTCGTCGATGGTCGAGAACATGCTCAGCGCGAACACCAGGCGGCTGAACGCCTCGAGCCACGAGCCCAGCAGGATAAGCGGCACGTCGTTCAGCATCCGCACCATCCACGTCTCGTTGTAGAAGAGCAAGAACTGGAACGTGCCGGTCGTCGCGTCGTACGCGGCCAAGTAGTCGAGCGCGAGCCACACGGGCACGCCGACGACCGACGCAAAGTCGAGCAGGAGGTCGCAGAGAAGACAGAGCAGCCGCTTGCGCGGCTCGTTGCCGCCGCTAAAGTGGTGCAGCAGCGGCGTGGACCAGCAGTTGACCACGAGCATCGACACGTAGAAGCGGATGAGCTGGCGGCGCGGCAGCAGGCGACTCATCTGGTACGCCTGGTACGTCTGCAGCACGGTCTCGGCGACCTCGCGCAGTAGGAACGACAACTCAAAGTCGTGGCTCTGGACGTCGAACAGCCCTTTCTGCGCGGCCACGCATCGGTACACGAAGAACAGCACCTTGCCCACGCGCGTGGGCTTGACCGCGACCACGAGGCTCGAGATGCTCGACAGTTTGTGGTGCGTGTTGACGGCGCCGCGGCGCCCTCGCAGCGACGCCATCAGCGACGCCGTCCGGTGCTCGAGCGACGCGGTCTGCCGCTTGAAGCGCGTGCGCAGGCACCACACAAGCGTCGCGGCCACAAGGGCCCACACGAGCAGGAACCCGTGGACGGCCGCGAACAAAAAGTGCACTTTGCTGATGGGCCGGAACCAGCGCGTGTTGACCGTGAGCTCGTAGTACCCGAGCAGCGCGTCGACGTGGGTCGTCGGGAGCACGTAGTACACGAGTCCGGCGGCGACAAAATACGCGGCGCACACGGCGTGGAGCGCGTAGATGCCGAACCGCGCGACCGCGTAGCCTACGGGGCCGAGGAAGACTCCGAACGGCCGTGGCGGTCCCTTGTCCGAGGACTGAGAGCAGCGTTTACCGATTTGATTACCCGAGGCGGCTGGTACGATGGTGGCGACGCTGGGCCCGAGCATCGTGGGTCACAGGGAAGGATGGAGTCGCTTCAGCCAGCGCAGGTGGTAAAGCGCTGTCGTGTGTGAGCTGCGTACGAGCAAACTGGTTTTGACTTGAGCACGAAGTTGGCGATGTGGCGGCGGTGATGGAGACGCGAGACACCCACGGGAGACCAGGGATCAGAGCGGAGTCCGCAATTTGCTATTCTCAGACGCAACCAGCAGCTGGACGACAGTGGGCGAGGCCGCGTTGAGGTTGGCAACTAAAGAAGGCGAACTATAAATCGCTGGCCGACGCAACTGCCGGCGCGGTGACGATCACGTGACCTTCGAGATCAAAGCTCCAGTTAACGGTTACTCGTTTGCGGACATGTTCTGGTCTCGTCTAATCACGTCGGCTCAGACTCAGCGGGCGGCCAGAACGAATATTGAAGCGCTCCATTTTCTCCGACGGCCCCGGGGGAGACGGTCGAATCGTTCTCACCAGACACTCAAAATCGTGTGTGACAAGCCTCATGGTCAACACGGGACGTGGTGCCGGTGGTTTGTGTCGAGGTATCTTCAACTACTGGTGTTGAAGTTGACGACGCGAAGAACGTGGCTGCTCCCGTCGGAGTAGGACAAATCACAACCACTTGCGCTGCAGCCGGTTGAGGTTCGTGCCGCAGATCTCAATGTCTCGGGGCGACGGCGGGAACTCGGACGAGAGCAGCCCCACGGGCAGCGTGGCGTTCGGGAAGTTGGTGCGCACAAAGTAGAGAAACCTCAGCTGCGGGTGGTGCGTCTGCATGATCGCGGCGTCGGCGCCTCAGGTCGTGAGCGTGACGTTGTAGGTCTTGAAGCCGACGAGGTGGTGGAACGACTGGAGCTGCGGCGTGATGGCCACGCGCGGGCAGTGGCGGATCACAATGTGCTCAAGTGAGACCGTGTCGAGGTGATCGAAGATGGTGTCGTAGCGGTCGCCCGTGTGCTTGGCTTCGTCCCGCCAGCAGTTGATCTCGATCAGCGCACACGCTGGGCGCGAGATCAGCCACGGGCGCACCTGGAGCACACACGACGTCGGGTTCGCCTTGCTCTCGGCGTGGATCTGGATGCACAGGATCACGACGCCAAAGACCGCCATGAGCCGGTGCGCGCCGCGCTCGATCTGTGTGCGCGTAGACGTCGTGACGGCCACCAGCACGGAATGTGGGCCGCCGGTCGTCAGATACGGGGCCGCCACCGCGTCTGCTGTCTGGTGTGTGGCCGCCGCGCGCGTCGTGCGTGGCTTGCGTTTGATCAGGTTCTTGACGTCCTCGAGCGTCGCCAGCATGCTCAGCGAGAACATCAGTCGGCTGAACGCCTCGAGCCACGAGCTCAGCAGGATGAGCGGCGCGTCGTTCATGAGCCGCACGAGCCACGTGTCGTCGTACCAGAGCGCGTCGGGAAAGTCGGTGAGCTCGGCGTCGTAGCTCGGCATGTAGTCGAGCGTGAGCCACACGGGCACGCCGACGACCGAGACGAAGTCGAGCCCGATGTCAAACAGCAAGCACAACAAGCGTGAAAGCGCCTGGTTGCGTCCGCGGAAGAGCCGGTGGAGCAGCGGCGTGGACCAGCAGTTGAGCACGAGGATCGCGACGTAGAAGCGGTTGAGCTGCTCGCGCGGCAGCAGGCGGCTCATCTGGTACGCCTGGTACGCCTGGAGCACGGTCTCCGATACCTCGCGCAGCAGGAAGATTGTCTCAAAGTGGCGGCTCTCGACGCCGAAGAAGCCCTGCGGCGCGAGCAGCTCCGCGTACACGTACGAGATCATGCGTCCGAGCCGAGTGGCGCGGACGAAGCGGACGAACGCGACGAGGCGGGGCCGCGCGGGCGGCACGCCGTTGGCGGCGTCTCGCACCACGGGCGATGCGAGCAGCTTGGTCACGCGCCGTGGGATCGAGGCCGTCGGACGGCCCACACGCCGCGCGGCCAGCGAGACGAGCGTCGACGCCAGCACGTACACGTGGAGCGCGGCGACGACAAAGTGTACGACGGCGACGCGGCGAAAGTATTTCTTCTGGAGCGTCAGAGTGTAGAACGAGAGCATGCCCGCGAGTCTCGTGTCCGGCAGCACGTAGTACGCGAGCCCCGCGACGGCAAAGTACGCGGCGCACACCACGTGGAACACGAACATCCCGCATCGCACCAGGCCGTGCCCCACGGGCCCTAGGAAAACGCCGAACGGCGCCGGCGACGACGAGGCGAGCGGGACCACCGCCTTGTCCACGGAAGTGCCCGTGGGGGGCTCCATCTCGGGCGAGTTCCTGTTGAAAGGCACAAGCAATCTGCCCACAGACGAGGAAGCCGCGCGCTCCTCTATTTCGAGCCCATCTAGCCCACCTCCCACGCCCAGATCTGATCCCATCTTCAACGTTGGCACATCGTGTCTGATCCCATCTTCAAGACGAGCGTCTCGTCCCGTCCAGTGTGGATGCGGCCGTTAAGGCTCCTCCTCTCTTGCTTCTCCCGGCCCCACCCCAGTCCCGATCTTTCTCCGGTTCCAGTCTGGCACCATGGCCCGAGTGGTGGCGCCCCTGAAGCCCGCGGAGACCAAGCCCGCGCCGCCGGCCGAGGCGTGCAGCGGCTGCTGGCGCACCGACGCGCGCGAGGTCTTCCGCCTGCGCTGCGGCCACGTGGTGTGCGGCCCGTGCGTCGCGGGGCGCGCTCGCTCCGGCATCAAAGCGCCGATGGAGCTGCTGCCGCTGCGCTGCTGCCAGCAGCCCGTGCCGGCCGCCGCGCTCGCGAGCGTGCTGCTCGCGCCCGAGCTCGCGTTCTACCGGCACCTCACGGAGCAGCGCGTCCTCGTGCAGCGGCAGGTGGTGCGCGGCGCGGCGACCGCGCCGTTGGCCACGCCGTGCGACTTTTGCGGCCAGGGCGTGTGGCTGCTGGGTGCGCCGGACGCCGAGAAGCTGCTGGCCTGTGGACACGTGTACTGCGACGACTGCCACGCCGGTCTGCGTCGTGCGACCGCCGCGGGCGCGCCTGTGTGTTGTGCGGAGATGGCAGCCGCAGCCGCAGCCACAGCCACGGCCACAGCCACAGCCACAGCCGCAACCGCGGCTGCGGCGACGTCGATCGCGGCCCCCACGTTACCAGAGACGAAGAAAGGCAAGCGCGCGCCCCGCTCGACCGCTGCTAGTGCGCCCGCGACAAAGCCCGCTACAGGGAGACGCAGGGCCTCGGCCTTGGATGAGGCGGTAGCGCTGTCGGCGGCAGCCACGGGGGACAAGAAGGGCAGTGCGTGCGTGGCCTGCGCCGCCGAGCTCCGGAGCGTCAAGACAGCGGTGCGCGCGGCCTGCGGCCACTCGTTCTGTCGCGCGTGCGTCAAGCAGCGCTGCGGGCGCGCGATCGTGAACGAGGACGAAGGCAGCATCGGCGTGCCGTTGCGCTGCTGCGGACAATTAGTCCCCGCTGACCTCGTCGCGCCCGCGATCGGGAAAAGGCTGGTGCCCAAGTACGAGGCGCTGGTGGCCAAGCGCGCCGACGCCGTCGCCGCGGTGCGCCCGCCGCGCCCGAAGCGAGCGGTACAAGCTGAACCTAAGCGCCAGCGTGTGGAGGGGAGCGTGCCATCACCGGTGACAGCGACCGTCCCGGCCCCCCAGGACCCGTGTGTCGCCTGCGCGGGCGACGAGACCACGGAGACCACGCTTCTGCGCGGCCCGTGCGGCCACGTGTACTGCCTCACATGCCTCTCGACCATGGCGCGGCTGAGCCTCGAGGACCGCGCGCTCGTGCCGATTCGGTGCTGCGGCACCGAGTTCCCGATCGAGTACGTGCGGCGCGCGCTGCCCATGGCCAAGGCGGCGCAGTACGAGCGGTTTCTGGCCGACAAGGACTGGCGCGCGTCGGACCTGCGCAGCGACCTCGAGTACGCGCGCGTGGTGAAGAAGGTGCGCGGCAAGCAGTGTCCCGCGTGCGGCGTCGGCGTCCAGAAGGTGCTGGGCTGCAGCACCATGTACTGCCCGCACGGCCACACGTTTTGCTGGTCGTGCGCCGCGAACCCGTGCGTCTGCCGCCGCTGAGCGAGGTCGCGCGGGCCAGTTAGCGTCGTCCGCTGTGTGGTCCCTGGGCTGGGACTCGGTCGTGGCGCTCTGGGTATGCTTTTTTGTGTGGACGACTGCGAACACAACATCAATCAAGGACACTACGCGTGTGTTCGACGTTTGTTGTGTGTTCGACGTTTTTGTGTGTATGAGTTGCTACAGGTGGTGATATGCAGACGCACAACGAAATGGAGCCAACCGGAGGTTGTCGGTATCCAGTATCACAGGCCCACCGGGAGCGGCTCACACCGAGACCGCGTCCAGCAGCGCCTGCTCGTCGGCGCGTACGTCGAGGAACTGCGGGTAGAACGAGTACAGGCTCGGATCAACTTCGAAGCAGTCGACCAAGGTCTCGAGGTACGGCCGCTCGGCGAGCAGCTCCGCGCGCTCCACCGAGCTCTCGTTCTGGAGCACGTCCACGCAGAACGGCGAGCCGCCGAGGTACACGGTCGTGCGCTTGAGGAACGCCTCGTCCATCCACGCCGGCACGGCCGCGACCTGGGTCATGTCGGCGAAGATCCACTTCGTGTACATGGCACGCGGGTCCACGTCCTCGCCGGGGAGCGCCGTGAGCTGGGTGGCCGTAAGCGCGACCGTGTACGCGTATGGCAGCAGCAGCGCCTCCGCGGGCAGCTGCGTGATCGGGTTGCCTCCCAGCACGAGCATGCGCGGCCGGAGCAACGTGATCACGTGCGGATAGGCCGTGAGCTGGCCGAACTCGATAAAGAGCGTGAGCTTCTGCGGCCAACGCTCGTGGAGGTCGTCTGGCAGCGCGCGGAGGTTGGAGCCCGAGAACTCAATGTCGCGCAGCGTCGGCGGAAAGTCGCGCGAGATGAGCCCGGGCGGCAGCATCCCGTCTGGAAAGCGCGTGTGCACCAAGTAGATAAAGTGCAGGTTCGGGTGGTGTGTGTGCGTGATTGCTGCTTCGTCGCCCCACGAGGCGATCGTCGAGTTGTACAGCTTGAAGCCCATGAGGTTGCGGAATGCCTGCATGCGGGAAGTAACCTCGAGCCGTTGGCAGTGGCGGAACACGACGTGTTCGAGCGAGAGCTCGTCGATGGGGCCCAAGATCGCGTCAAAGTCCGAGCGGTTGCCTGTCAGCACCGGTTCGGTGAGGCAGTTGACTTCGATCAGCGCACACGCCGGCTGCGACTCGAGCCACGGGCGCACGACGAGCACACAGGCGTCGGGCGTCGGGCGGGACTCGGCGTAGAGCTGCACGGCGATGATCGCGTCGCCGTAGAGCACCATCGCGACGTGGGCCCAGAACACCAGACGTGCGTGGCGTTTCCAGACGTACTTGAGTATGGATTCAGTCTTGGATGTCGAGGTTGTCTCTCTGGTGGGCGTTGTCGTCGTCGTTGGGCGCACGCCGCTGTGTTCGCGCTTGAGCAGTGCATGGATGTCGTCGAAGGTCGTGAGCAGCGAGACGGAGAAGAGCAGGCGGCTGAACGCGCCGACCCAGTTGCCCAGCAGCATGAGCGGCACGTCGTTCATAAAGCGCACCACCCACGAGTCGTTGTACCACATGCGCAGCGGGAAGTCTTCGGCCTTCGTGTCGTACTCGGAGAGATAGTCGAGCGCGAGCCACACGGGTACGCCGACCGCCGAGATGAAATCCAGAAGGATGTCGCACAGCAGACTGAGGAGTCGTCGAAGCGCTCGGTTGCGGCCGCCAAAGCGGTAGAAGAACGGCGTGGACCAGCAGTTGATCGCCAGCAGCGCCACGTAGAAGCGGTTGAGCTGCGCGCGCGGCAGCAAGCGGCTCATCTGGTACGCCTGGTTGGTCTGCAGAACCGTCTCGGTGATCTCTCGCACGAGGAACAGAAACTCAAAGTGATCGCTTTCGACGCCAAAGAACCCGCTTGGTGCAAACGTGGTGCCGTACACGTACGTAAGCATGCGCCACACGCGCGTGCGGTTCAAGGCGGACGCCGCGCGGGTCGTAAGCGCACGCGTCAAACCAGTAGGACCCACCGAGTGGAGACTCGTGAATTGTCGGGAGACTGCGTGGACGACCTTGGACTTGCGGACGCGCGTGGGCACGAGTCGCGCAAGCGACACAACCAGGTACCGCGCGTAGAGTGCGGCGACGACAAAGTGGGCGATGCCCACGGCCTTGAAAGCTGAGCGCGGTACAGTCAGCGAGTAGAGCTGGAGCATGCCCGCGAGCTGCGTGGGCGCGAGTGCGCGGTAGAGCATCCCGGCCGCGACAAAGTACGCGAAACAGACCGCGTGGAAGAGCCAGATTCCGAGGTGCGCCAGAGCATAGGCCTTGGGACCGAGGAACACACCGAAGCGCTGCGCTTTGGCTGGCGGTGGCACGGGCGTCACCGCTGCGAGCAGCGCGCTGACGGTGGGGCCGTCCATGGCGACGGGGGGCATCGGGCCAGCGGGCATACTCGGCGGGGAGAACGAACAGCCCCAAGAAGAAGAATGCGTCTTACCGGGAGGTGGACTTGTACTCTTTGAGGGGAAAGCTGCCGCTCGCAACGGTGCGCGCGTGGCCGCTAAAATTACCAGCAAAGTGCGCTAAACAAAGCGGAACTCCCGGTACACGTCACAATGGGGGCTGTATCATTTGGGTGCTGCGCATGTCACACATGTAGCCATATCTCCTACCACAGGCACAGGTAGCGCACTTAGACGTGCAGATAGAGTACTAGAACCTCACTTGAGTGACAGCGTCTAAGCCTGGCCATTTCCCCCGGCATTTCGTCAGTGCCGACTGCCAAGACAGGATGCCGATGGGCGACGACGGCGGCGACGCCGCGCAGCTCAAGGAGTTCCTCGAGACGCTCGACGACTTTGCGCCGACCGTGCCGGACGAGCTCGTCCAGTTCTACCTCCAGCAAGTCGGCTTTACGACCAGCGACCCGCGCATGTGAGTCTAAACGCGGGTTCTAGCGACGGATAGATCCCGCGTCATCTAACCGCCTCCATTCTCGCCAGCCTGCGCATGGTCTCGCTCGCCGCACACAAGTTCCTGCTCGACGTCTCGCAGGACGCGATGCAGTACCAGCGCATCCGCGCGTCGTCCTCTGCTGCTGCGACAGCGCCCTCTGCGACCGGCGCCGCGGCGCCCAAGGCCGTGCTCACGATGGAGGACCTATCGGCCAGGTATAGTCGCGTCTCTTCCTCCAAACCGTTCCTCAAAATGGAAGGTTTAGCCCTATCGTCGTCTAATCACCTTTTCAGCCTCAAGGAGTACGGCGTGAACCTGTGCAAGCCCGAGTACTACAGCGACGTGGCCAAGGACGCCTGAACGAATCGCACACCTCTCCCCTCCCCTCCCAACTCCTTACGAGCTCCCCTCCGCCTCGATCTCTCTCTTGTTCCTGTTTCTCTATTGGTTACAGGTTTGGCCCATGAGTCTAACCGGCAGCGCCATAGTCCGAAGGCAGTGAATCCTACTGCCACCACCTCTTCTCCCCAAACACCCGGACGCCCGATGGGGGAGCACACGCTGCCGTGCTGGCGCGTTCGTGGCCGGGCCTGGGCAATGGCCTCCCGGGCTTAGAGCGGAGCAATTTGTGGCGCAAGTGGAGATTCGCGCGGCACAGACGCCGCTGTGCAACGAGATTCTGCTCAACGAGAGCTCTCCAGCGCGCGAGACGCTACTGACAGAGCGTCCATGGCTCGCACGCGTGGCCAAGGGCTGTCTTAGAGACCCGGGGCCATTCCCGCTCTATCCAGTTTATCTCGAGACCGGTTAAGTCAACACTTCAAGCGAATAGATCCTTGAGGTCAAAATGGAGGCTTGAATCTCGTGATTCCATTCGTGCCTGTAGTCCGAGTGGCTTCCATGCTAATCGTACGCACGAATGGCAAAGTATATTGACATTCATTGCACGGCTGACGGGCCTTACAGCTCAATGTGTTCGTCCACGGGCGGCTCGGGCGCGCTCTCCTCGTCGTTCTCCTCACTAAGCCCGGCCGCGAACGTGTTCTTCTTCTTAAGCCCGTCAAGATCCACGGGTCGGAACATTTCCTCCATAAAATTAGTCTTGCTCTTGTCCACCTGGACCGCCTTGGGGTACTTGACCGCGAGCCGCAAGAACATCTTGGGCTCCTGGCCCTTGTACTTGGCCAGCAGCGCCTCGATGCGGTCGGGCTGGAGTTCCGCAGCGGGCGCGCCGTTGACCGTGAGAAAGTGCACGAGCCGCTGGCGGTTGGCGTGCTGCGCCTTGGCCTTGGCCACGCACGTGCAGGCCTCGCGCTGCGCCTGCTGGAACGCCGGGCAGCCGGCCATCTGCGCGCCGAGCGCGAACAGCTTGGCCGTCGAGTCGCACTTCTCGCGCGCGTCGCCGGCCTCGGTGGCCGCACACTTGTCGCGCATGCACTTGTCCAGCCGCTTCTCGCACGTCGCCTTCTTCATGCCGCACGTGCTGTAGCACTAGGACACCCAGTACAGATCATGAACGGCTTGGGATCAGTAAGGGAGACAGAGAGAGGACTCTGGTCTGCTATACGTACGACGTCGTGCCAGTTGCAGCACTCGGAGAAGTCGGTGTCCGACTGGATCGGCAGCGCCGACGTGCCGCAGCCATTGGCCGTAAACAGATAGTCCCTGTCATCGGGGAGGAAGAACCATAAGTGAGATCGTGGCCAGGAAGATCCCCAAGGTCTCCGATAACGTACTTCTTGGGGACGGTCGCGAGCGACGAGGACGCGCACGAGTACCCGGGACACGCCTGGTTGAAGTTCATGAACGCGCGGGCGACGTCCGCAGAGGCCGCCGCCGCCACCAGCGCGAGCGAGAGCGCGGCGCGCATGGTGCTCGGTGGTGGGAATGTCGGTGGGGGGGAAATGATGGGGGAAGGCAGGATCTTCAAGGAGCGGCGAGAATTAGTGTGGGGTACACCATAGAAATCGAAATTAGGATGCATAAAATCCTGTTTATGAACTGATATGCAGATGTGCGACGTGTGCTAAACATGTTTAGCTTGACGCTCCCATCAGCGCGCAGAGGCACGGCGAACACGCTCCGCATGAACCCGCGAGGCGCGTCACCACGCAGCGGGTGCCGCGGGCGTGGCTTGTGACCCCTCGAAGGACGCACCACATCGCGTTGTGAGGACGGCGAGGCGACGTCTTCTCCGCCTCACCGATCGTTTCCCGCGCCGTCGAAGAGTCTGTCATGACGGCCTTCCCTCTCGCGGTCCTGCCGGTTGAGAACCTCAGCAACAACGCCCCCGAGACTTCGCTCAGAGTAGTCCGGTGGTTCAAGGGTCACTGCTGTTTGTCAGCGCCGTGTAGGACGCCTGCCCGCATGGCGAGGGCACCGACTTCGACTGTACGACCGGGCATGTCTCCAACGCGTGGGTCTCTCTAGCGCACTAGCACATCACACAGCGTACAAACAGCGCCGTCGATACAGCCTTCTGTACTGTACTACAGACTGTCGTCTAGATAGCCGTTTGTAGAGTGTACAGTACTGTCGGCAACAGGCGCTGACCGCCAGGCGCGAAGCTTGAAGCTGTCACGAGCGTGGCGGGCGCCGTCACGCGTTGCGTCACTCGTAGCACCCACCACGAGGCGACCCATCCTCGTCAGCAACCCTATCCGGATACTGCGCCTGCATGGCCACAAACCCTTTGGGCTCCACGTTGGAGCTCGTTGAAGCGAATGCTACTGTAGTGCACCGTACAATATTGTATAGTGCATGGCTCGATGGCAGCCGATGCGGTTGGACCACACGAGACCACACCCGGCGCTACTGTAAGAAACTTCCGGACGATCAGCCCTTCCCGATCGACTCGGCGTTGTGGGCTGGTGTGTTATTACTACCAGTGCCGGTGCGCACCGTTTGCCGATCTTTTAGTAGAGTACTTGGACAAGAGACTTTTAAGGTCCGAACGAATCCTGACCAACGCGTGCATTCCCTCGCCGGAACTGATCCCGGCAACCGCTGGACAACCAGCCCGGTCGTCCAGCATTTACTCAGGATATCGGGACAACCTGCCCCCCGCTCCATGCAAAACAATCCTGGGTCTCATTCCCTGTTGTTTACCAGAAGCCTTTACAGTTGCGGTGGACCACAGCGTCCGGTGCTGGGCTTGAAGCTTCTCGGATCCCAGTCTTCATCAGCTGCGGCTGGTCCCCAGCAGTTTCGTCCTGCTGAACCGAGGACACCGATATCCGAGACCAGAGTTCGCGTGCTCTCTTCTCAAGAGTGTCGCTAGCGGAGGCTGCCCTGGCGGATCGGAGCTGAAAGTCCTGTCCGGATGGCGCGTGATACTGAACTCTTTCTGCTGGGCCAACTGGACCGCTGGAAAAAAGCGTTGTCTTGCCGTTGCTGGATGTCGAGAGTCCGCCCCAAAGAGATGCCACACTTGACGCCATTGATATCGTATGTTCACGCTCCTCCCGCTGCCGGGGAGTCCCATCCCTCTGGGCCAACGCATCTGTGATGATCTCAGCGAGTCCACAGTGCACTCTACTGTGGGGAACCGGAAGCGCCAGCGCCTGACTGATTCCAGTTTCCTGGGATTCCCGCAGTGGAGAGGCGCGATCCGAAACAGAAGCGACGCTTCCCGCAGCTCAATGAGACAGCAAGCGGTCCGCTGAGTCCGCTGACATGATGGCGCTCTCTATCAACTCAACTCGAGGAGCAGATCGCTGGAGACCAAACTCTCTCTCTCTCTCTCTGCCCCTCAACCAGGTCTCCTCGCGAAGAAAGCCTGGACACTCCCTAAGGCTGTCTTGGACTCTCTGGGGATGTTGACACCATCGAAAGGCGTCGACGCGAACCGATGCGTAATGAGAAACACTCAACACGCCACGCACACCCGCGGGGCGTGACGCGGCGTGGCCCAACCTCAAGAACTGCGACCGCGAACGTGTTCGCCCCAGCTGCAGAGTCAAGTCAACCAAGAGTGTTGGCAGCTCCATCTGATACCTCTAGCAACGCATACGTGCCCCAGTGTACATGGTCTCCGATACGCAAGAATGCATACAAACGAGGGTAATCAGATCCTTGGAGAGATGATAACTGGTGCACAAGGGAGCCGCCAGCCGTTGCCGGTTTCGACGGTTCGCTAAACAGCGCTGTTTACGGTCCCACGATGCGTGGGCAAGCGCAGCAACGGGCCACGCAGGCGGCGCTGGCCCGTCGCGTGTGTACGGTGTCCTCTCCATGTGCGATTGGGAGCCAGCAGCGCTGTGCGGCACGCCATCATGGCTTCTCACACAAGCTCTCTCTTGCTTCTCTCTCTCTCTCTCTCTCGGATAGGCAGCCTCCAACGCGCTCGCCCTGGTCGCTTCTCGTGCTCACTTCTCGACTTTCCACGCTCTCGACGCGACCGCGATCTCAAACCAACTCGCGACCGCTTCGTCTCTTTACGCGCGGCCCTTTCCACTCGTGGATCTCAATCTTCCTACTACTCCTTCCTCCCCAAACAGAGTATTATAACATGAGCGTGCGCCAGCCGCACCCGCACGTGATGGACGACGAGTACCGCGACGGCCTCACGGTCCACGTCGGCAACGGCTACGAGCGCATGGTCATGTCGGAGCAGGAGATCTGCGACGACGTGCTGGCCACGATCCCCAAGCTGCGCGCGGCCGTGGCGCAGGACACGTACGGCCGCAAGTGGAAGGCCGGGCGCCGCAAGAACGGCGTCGACTTTTTCGAGCTCGTGCCCGGCGGCGGCGAGGACGGCGAGGACGACCTCGACATCGCGCACGCCGTGGTCGCCAAGACCGAGCTCCACTGCCACCTCAACGAGGTGCTCAACGTGTTCATCAACCGCGACACGGACAACTACGAGTCCACCATGAAGGCGCTCTGCGGCCGCTCGTTCAAGGACGGCCGCCAGCTCTACCAGAAGCGCCGCCAGCTCGCGGCGCGCCCGCGCGCGTCCTCCTCGGCCTCGACGGCGTCGTCGACGCAGGACCCGGCCAAGCAGCCGCAGACCGCGCTCGTGACCGTGAACCTCAACACGCTGCGCCCCAAGCTCAGCGTCAAGTTCTCGGCGCGCCACCGGCGCACGCAGAAGCTCGCGTTCGCGAGCTGCACGGTGCAGTACCCGAGCAAGGACCGCGCGTACCACGTGATGAAGACGCTGCCCAAGCAGGTCCACGATGACCTCGTGCCGAGCGACGACCGCACGGCGCTGCGCCGCGAGCTCGACCACATCGCCGTGGGCATCGACGTGCACTCCAAGCTCGGCGGGTACAGCTCGTCGAGCCACACGACGCGCGTGTTCGCGCACGCGTACGCGTCCATGGTCAAGCCGGGCGAGTACGGGCGCCTCGCGCGCAGCAAGAACAAAGTAGCCTACTCGCCGAGCGACCTCGCGCGCCACCGCGACAACATGATGAACCCGGAGGCGCGCACGGTCATGGAGACGCTCGCCAAGTCGATCCGCGAGCTCGAGACCGTGATCCGCCGCCGCCGCTTCGGCTTCCAGACGTTCGTGTACTTTCCCACGATGCGCGCCGACGCCGCGTCCTTCCGCGCGTGCTCGATCTGCACCAAGACGTTCACGTTCTTCCGCAAGGACTTTTTCTGCCAGCTCTGCGGCCACACCGTGTGCGGCGAGTGCTCGCGCCAGTACGACGTGGAGGCGCGCATCGGCGAGATCCGCAAGAACCGGTGCTGCATCCAGTGCGTCGTGCGCGTGGACGCGTGCGTGTTCGACGACGAGGACATCGTGCCGGCGCTCGGCCCCGTGGTGATCGAGGCCGAGGACGCAGCCTGGTACGAGCAGCCGTCGTTCGACGACGACGACACGGTCTCCGTCGGCTCGGCGAGCAGCTCCGTGGCCGACAGCCTCTTCTCGAACGACCCGACTGAGCGCTCGATGGCGCTCGAGCGCCTCGCGTCGCTCATCAGCCCGACCAACAGCAGCTCGAGCAGCCGCAGCCGCGGGCGCAGCACCGCCAAGAGCAGCAAGCTCTACGACGCGCGCGCGCCGCACGGCAAGCACCTCAACAAGAAGAACCCCAAGAAGGTGCTCCAGGGGCTCGAGAACCACCTCGCCGAGAGCCTGCGCGTCCACAAGAACGAGTACGAGGACGTCGAGCACCTCCCGCTCGCGGGCAAGGAGCGCGACTACGCGTTCGCGTACGACCCGGCGCGCGTGGGCAACCCCAACGTGCCGCTCGCGCCCGTGCCGGCGCCGGAGAAGGAGGCCAAGCGCCTCCAGTACATCAAGGAGTCGGGCGTGCTGAACAAGGACTACGACCACGCGGCGCTCGACATGCTCGCGCAGCTGGCGGCCAAGAAGCTCAACTGTCCGATCGGCTTCATCTCGGTCGTGGACGAGCGCCAGTTCCACTGCATCGGCAACCACCGGCTGCCCGTCACGGGCGTGCCCGTGCCGCGCGACGAGAACCTGTGCATGCACAACGTGTACGCCGAGGCGCCGCTGATCCTCCAGAACCCGCAGCGCGACATGCGCTTCGCGCAGATGGGCGTCGTGCAGAAGCTCGGCGTCAAGTTCTACGCCGGCTTCCCGATCCGTGCGCCCGACGGCTCGGTCGTCGCCTCGCTCTGCACGGGCGACGTCAAGCCGCACAACAACATCACCACCAAGGACTACGCGACCATGGAGGCGCTCTCCAAGCTCGCGGCCGACCTCATCGTGCCCAAGGAGAAGTTCGGCGCGCCGCCGCCGCCGCCCTACCGCATGAACAGCCAGGAGATGCACTACAACATGCGCGACGGCCCGGTGCCGGCGCCGCAGCTCCCGCGCCAGAACTCGCGGCCTATGATGCCCGCATACTAGGTAGCTAGGGTCCCACGTGCATGTCTATTTACTGGTACAGACGAGCCCCAGGGCGATTGGAAGCCCTCGTCAATTATGAATACACTTTTGGCAAACATCACGTGGCCTCCAGGTAGACCGGATAAAAGCCGAACGGCCCCGGGTCCTTGAGACAGCTCTTGGCCACGCGCGCGAGCCACGGACGCTCGGCCAGCAGCTTCGCGCGCTCTGGAGAACTCTCGTTGAGCAGAATCTGGTTGCACAGCGGCGTCTGTGCCGCGCGAATCTCCACTTGGGACACAAATCGTTCCGTGACCCAGTCGGGCAGCGTCGAAATGTTGGTGTACTCGAGCGAGAGCCGAAACAAGTTCATGCCCGAGCCCGTGTCGCGGAGCTGCGTGATGTCCACGCCAGTGGCGGGCAGTTCCGCGATCGGATTGCCGCGGAAAGTGAACTTGCAGATGTCGGGCTCCATGATCGCCGCGGCCGGCACGGACGTGAGCTGGTTGAAGGCGAGCGAAAGCGTATACGGCTTGATCCGAGCGAACGCCATGGGGAACGCGGCGATCTGCGCCGATTCGACAAAGAGCGTCATACTCTGCGGCCAGGGCAGCCGCGACGGGATGAACTGGAGGTTGCTCCCGGCGATCTCAATGTCCGTGAGCGTCGTGGGGAATCCAGGACTCAGCAGGCCAGGCGGCAGCTCGGCGTCTGGGAACTGCGTTGTGATGAAGAACGCGAAGCGGACACGCGGGTGCGCCGCCGACGTGAACGCCGCGTCTTCGCCCCAGCGCTGGATCGTCGAGTTGTAGGTCTTGAAGCCGTACAGGTTCCGGAACGTCACGAGCGGCGGCGCGATCTCAACGTGCGCGCAGTGGCGTAGGATCACGTACTCGACCGAGCCGGCGTCCAGCCTGCTGAAGACCGCGTCCCAGTCAGATGTTGCCCCCGTGTGACCTTGGTCGTTCAGACAGTCGATGTTCACTACCGCGCAGGCCGGTTTGGCCACGAGCCACGGGCGAAGCGCGAGCGAGCAGTGCGTCGGCGGCGCGCGCACGTGGGCCACCAGGAACACGACGGCAATACCCAGGCCCCAGACGACCATCATGCGGTGGATCCACTTGGCGATGGCTTTTTGGACCTCGGGCGCTTTGAGCGTCAAGACGAGCGACGAGGAAGCTACGCGAGACGACAGCGTTCGCGAGGCTGCTCGAGACGACTTGCGACGAGCGCTTTTTGAGGTCGTCACACCGATCGCGGTGGTCTGCGCCAACACGTCCGGCCGTGGCCGTTTTGTGATCAGCGCCTTGACGTCCTCCATCGACGAAAGCAGCCCCAGCGAGAACACCAGGCGGCTTACAGCGTCGAGCCACGAGCCGAAGATCACAATCGGTGTCTCGTTCATAAAGTTGAGTAGCCACACGTCGTCGTAGTAGATCGTCCAAGGCGCGAAATCCGTCGACTCGGGGTCGTATTGGTTGATGTACCCGATCGCAACAGCCACGGGCACGCCAATCGACGACACAAAATCCAGCACAATGTCGCACAGCACCGCCAGCAGCAGCTCCAGCGACCGATGACCACGGCACACACGGCGTAGCAACGGCGTCGTCCAGCAATTGAGCACGAGGATCAGCGTGTAGAACCCGTTGAGGCGCGCGCGCGGCAGCAGAAGGCTCATCGTGTACCCCTGGTAGGTCTGGAGCAGCGTCTCGACGACCTCGCGCGTGAGGAAGAAGAGCTCAAAGTGGTCGCTCTGGACGCCGAAGAGGCCGTCGCGCGCCAGCAGCGCCCGGTGAAGGCGCCGAAGGAGCCTAAGTAGGACCAAACGCCCCCAGTTGATCGCGACTACCGGGCGGCTGGAGAACGACCGCGACAGAAGCACGGAGCCCGACCGCCGCGCTGCGATCGCCTCCATGGACCAAGTTAGCCGTTCCCGCGCCCTGCGTGGCACACACGCGCGAATGCCAGCGACAGTGATGGGCTGGACAATCAAGTACACGTGGACGCCCGCGAGCGCGTAGTGGATGTACGCGATCGCCGGAAAGTACTTGGCCACGAGCGTGAGCTGGTAGAGCTCCATCATGTTGCTCACCTGCGTGGTCTCGAGGAGGATGTAGACACGACCGGCGGCGACCAAGTACGCGGCACAGACGGCGTGGAGCGCGACGATGCCCGCCCAAGCGAGCGCGAAGCCCACGGGTCCAAACGCCACCGCCTGGGCCGCCGCCATTGCAGCTGCCGTGGCGGCCTCGAAGCGACTGGGCCGGCGGCGCTTGTCGGGGGGAGTCGTCGTCGCCACCGGCACGGCTTTGCTCTCATGGTGATCGCGCGCCACGACCGCCACAACCGACGGCTTGTCGTCCGATGCGTCGATCGCGCCCGGCAGCGGCGCCACCTGCGGCATCTTGCGTTGCGCTTGTGTCGCTGGCCTGGTCGCTGCGAGTGTCAGCAGGAGTGGAGGGGAGCGAAAGAGCAGGATCGTGCCACGGCCGCCATCCGCTGTTGCCGGAAATAGACGTCTTCAGCGTTGGTTGAAGCATGCTTTCGATTAGGCGTCATCGCGGAGAAGAAACAGAACCCTCCTCGATCCGTTTCGGCCCCTTGCGCGTGGCCGTCTGCGACTGACAATCGAAAAGCCCTCAGCAACGCTGCAGTCGACTTCCACTTGATGTTGAACAGTAAGAGGCGGAGAGCGGACCTTGTCATTTGCGCAGGTCGCGGAAACCGCCTCGAGTCTCGAATGCTGCGCGGGCAGCTTGCGACGCTCTGCTGTGCATCAGCACGCGCGTACGTGACGGACGTCACGTGACACATCGTGACCTGGCGAGTGAACAGCTTGGCATCTATGTGCGACGAGGTGGAGGTTCGAGGGACAGTCGTGTGAATTGCGCCTTGTGAAAGCCGCATCCTGGGTGCAAGAGCGAGATGGAGAGACCCTGGGCTGTGATCGATGGGCGGTGCCCGGTCGCAGGCGGAACGCCTCTCGCGGTGGCGGTGGCGGGCAGGCGGCAAGGTCTCGCACTTTCCAAAAACAAAAGTTCGAGACTAACCAGTGAGGAGGATACGGAGAAGCACCTGCGGAAGCAGGGAAACCTTGGTCAGTCTTCTTCAAGCCAGCGAGGAGCAACATGACGGAGCGCCGCGTGTGGTTTCTGCTTGTCGACCGCGCGGGCGCGGCGTACAAGGGACTGAGTGTCGACAAAGTGCGCGTGCCTGCGGACGCTGATGTGGCGGACCTCAGAGGCGCGCTGAAGGTCAAGTACGCGGACAGCGTTCTCAAAGGCGTCGCGCCAAACCACCTCCGCGTCTACGCCGACAAGAGCACGTTCGAGGCAACCACAGCGGACGTGCCGACGCACCTGGAGCCGAGAGACGACATTGCGGAGGAGTATGGCGCTAAGGACGCCCTGATGTACGTGTTGTTCCGAACGGCGCAGTACCACCGACGGGAAACAGCCACAGTGCCACCCGACATAAGCGCTGGCGCGAACTCAACGAGATTCTGGACGAGCACAACAAGAAGGCCAAGACAAGTGCGGAAGACGATGATTCGTCGATGGATGAGGACAGTGGCGTGGGATGGGACGAGGTCAAGAGTGTGCTCGACTCGAACGGTACAAGCAGGAGCGAATGCCGATTCCCGACGACAAGTTCGCGTTTCTCCTCGCGTACTTGAAGTACGCGTCGCAGGCGATGAACGCGGAGGCCTCGAGGGAGGCAAGGCGTATCCACGTGATAGCGCCCGTGCACGTCACGATATGCAGCTTGTTCGACGACGCGAAGCTGGAGGTCGAAGAAGCCGAGGAGGACGACGGAGGACAAGCAGACAGCCAGTGTGAGATTATTCTCACCCGCGGGAAGACGAAGATGTGTATCGTGGAGGCTAAGAAGAATGACTTTGAGCGAGGAAAAGCACGCGCACTCGTCGGATGCGAAGCAGTTGCCAACCGCGAAGGCCTGTGCGTCGTGTACGGCCTCGTGACGGACTTCACGATGTGGCAGCTCTTCCGAAGTGGGGAAGATGCCATTTTGATCCAGCGCAATGCCGCACAGAACGTTCATGCCGACAGCTCTTGTGAACGTGCCACCAGAGGAGGGAAAAGAACCCAACACGTGTCAAATTGCCTGCGCGGCTGTTCGCGACGGGCAATGGCCCGGATAATTGGGAAACTAACTTGAGTCGATGCTCCAGAACGCGTCGGTGACCCACGCCGGCAGCGTCGCCACGTCCGTGTACCCGACTGAGACCGAGTGAGCGCCTCCGAGACTTCGACGCCGGCCAGCTCGGGCAGCCCCTCGATCGGGCGGTCGTGGAAGGAAAGCTCGCTCCCACCCTCAGTCAGAATCATCCACGTTGACTTAACGCACCCAGTCAGTTTGCGTGGAAGTGCTCGGCGTCCAGTGGATACAGCCCGAGTGGCCCCGGGTCGCCCGTGCAGCCCGCTGTGACCGCCTCGAGCCACGGCCTTTCGCGCAGCCATCGCCCTCGCTCGGGCGAGCTCTCGTTCGCCAGCACGTCCGTGCAGAGCGGACTCTGCGCGGCGCTGATGTCTACCTGGCCCACCACCTCGTCCGTGACCCACGCCGGCAGCGACCGCACGTTTGTGTACTCGATCGCGAGCCACAGCTTCCAGCTCCAGATGCTGGGGCGCTGCGTAAGCAGGTCCACGCCTGTCTCCGGGAGCGCGTTCAGCGGGTTGCAACGCAGCACGAGCACCGCGATCCCGGGCGTTGAAAGCGCGTCCGTGGCGTCCTCGAGGTGGTTGAACGCCAGCGATACCACCAGCGGCCGGATCGTTGTGAGCGCCTTGGGAAACGCCTCGAGCTGGGGTGCGGATTAATTTCGAGTTTAGGACGGATGAAAAGCGAGTCTTGGCAGAAAAGGGATGGAAACCGAGTCACAAAGCACCTCGATCAAAAGCAAGTCAATTCGACTTTTTCTGTTCTAACAGCTGCCAATATGTATGTTTTTGTGCGTTTTCACATGCAAATATTTTCCATGTTATTACGAAAATAGGCGCGGATATCCGTATTCAGCAACGGGCGCTAAGCCGCGCCCGCTTCGCTGCGCTCCGCTAGAGCGCTCCCTAATCGCGACCTCCGCTTCGCTCCGGTGCTCCATAATAGATAGACTCTCCTTTGTTGGCATACGTACTCCGCGCTACGCGCCGCGCCCCCGACCTCCGCTTCGCTTCGGTGGGACTCCGCTCTCTAACCCTCACTCGTTGCAATATGGGAGTATCAGACTCGGCTTTCAGCTCCTTATGCTCACAGTCATCCTTTCTTTGCGTCTGACTTTCTTTTCATCCCTTTTCTGCCGAAACCCGATTTTCATCCGTCAGAGACTCGAAAGTAATCTCTTTTCCTCGAGCTGCGAGAACTCGATGTAGATCGTCATCTCCGGCGGCCACGGCAGCCTGTCGGGAAGGAACTGGAGGTTGCTCACCGAGATCTCGAGGTCCGCGAGCGTTGGCGGGAATGCCTCGTGGTACAGACCACGTGGCAGCGTCGCGTTCGGGAACTGCGTGTGCACGAAGAATGCGAACCGCACGCGCGGGTGCGTGGCCGCGGTGAGCGCGGCATCAAGGTCCCATCCCACGATCGTCGAGTTGAGCGTCTTGAGACCGTACAAGTTGCGGAACGCGCGCAGCTGCGGCGTGATCTCCACGTGGGGGCAGCGGCGCAGCACGACGTGCTCGACGGAGCCGGCGTCCAGCGTCGCAAAGACTGCGTCGAAGTGCTCGGCGTTGCCCGTGAGCTGGCCGAGGTGACTCAGGCAGTCGATCGTCACGACGGCGCACGCCGGGCTCGCGACGAGCCACGGGCGCAGCGCGAGCAGGCAGTTGTCGGGCGGTGCGCGCACGTTGGCCTCCACGTACAATGCGGCGACGCCCAGCCCCCACAAGACCAAGACCCAGTGGACCCACCGCGAGATCCTTGCTTGCATATCGGGCTTGGAGAGCGCGCGGATGACGGTTGAAGGTAAGCGCACGCGGGGCGAGACCATGTGTCTGCTTGGTCGTGGCGACTTGGGGCGTGTCGACGCGACGGCGATCGTCGCCCTGAGCGAACCCACTTGAGACCGTGTCGTGATCAGCGCCTTGACGTCCTCCATTGAGGAGAGCAGCCCGAGCGAGAATACCAGGCGACGCACCGCGTCGAGCCACGAACCAAACAGCACGATCGGCGCCTCGTTCATCAAGTTGAGCAGCCACACGTCGTCGTAGTAGAGCGTGTAGGGAACAAAGTCGGTAAGAACGGGGTCGTACTGCTCGATGTACCCAACCGCGACGACCACAGGAACGCCGATGGAGGACACAAAGTCCAGCACAATGTCGCACAGCACCGCCAGCAGCAGTTCCAGTGACCGGTGGCCACGACAAACGCGGCGCAGGAGCGGCGTCGTCCAGCAGTTGGCCACGAGGATGAGCGTGTAGAAGCCGTTCAGGCGCGCGCGTGGCAGCAGAAGGCTCATCGTGTACCCCTGGTAGGTCTGGAGCAGCGTCTCGACGACCTCGCGCGTGAGGAAGAAGAGCTCAAAGTGGTCACTCTGGACGCCGAAGAGACCGTCGCGGGCCAGCAGCAGCGCGATATATTCGTCGGAGAAGCCGTATGAGCAGTAGTTGAAGTGTAGCGAGCGCTCTCGCTGGCCGACTGGAGAACGCGTGCAACGAGATAAGCGAAGTTGAGCGCCGCGTGATGGATTGCATCGACGACGTGAGTCGCTCGCGCGTCGCGCGCGATATGCATAGACCGATGACAGCGACCGCAACGGGCTTGAGGAGAAAATACACGTGGACGCTGGCGAGCGCGAAGTGGAAGCCCGCGATCAACTGGAAGTGCGCGGCCTCGAGCGTGAGCTGGTACATCAACAGGATCTTGCACACTTGCGTGGTCTCGAGCACGGCGTAGACGCGGCCGGCGATGACTAGGTACATGGCGCAGACCGCGTGGAGCAAGTAGACGCCGGCCCACGCGGCCGCCAAGCCCACACGGCCCAACGCCACGCCCTGGGGACCATCCCGACCCACGACAGATCGCTCGGGCGTGGCTGGGAGGTGGTGGCCCCTGGACTCTCGCGGGACCTGCGCGTCTGGGGGCGAGAACGGCATGGAAGGGGAGGCGCTTGTGTGGCGGGGCCAAGAGTCAAGTGGCGTTCGCGTGCGTTCACGGCGGTCTGGTCGGTCTTAGTGTCCGTACCACGGGACCAGTGAACGACGCAATGTGTGTCGACACAGCGACGGGCACCTTCGCCCTCTCCGGCGCCACACGGGTCGAGAGTACAGTATCCAAATTGCCGCGCTAGGGCCAAACATAGCGCCTGTGTCGATCGCCTTTGGCTACGGAAACCACAGCCAACACGAAAATAGTAACCAAACACAAAGCGGCGCTCTTCCATTGATCCGACCATCACGCCGACACCGACATGGGCGGTTACGTACACTACTCACGGGAAGCAGGCTCAGTACACGACGTACGGCTCGTCGCGCTGGCTCGGCGGGTACCCGCGCTGCGAGCCGCCGCCGCCGCCGCTGCCGCTGCGCGGGTACGCGGCCTCGTGGTCGCTGCGGTGGTGGTGCTGGTGGTACGGCGACGTGTCCCGCATCGCCATCGATGGCTGGCGGAACGACGACGTGTCGCGCTGGACCGACGCCGCCTGGAGCGGCTTGGGCACGATGAGGTCCGCCGCGAGCTTGGTGAGCGCGTCCATGGTCGCGTACTCCTTGGTCGAGATGTTGTGGTGGGTCTGCATGTCGGCGGTGCACAGCGTGGCGACGACCGAGCCGTCGGGCGCGCGGATCGGGAAGCCGGCGTAGAACTTGACGCCGAGGTCCTTGATGCAGCCCATTTGGGCAAAGCGCATGTCGCGCTGCGGGTTCTTGACGATCATGGGCTTCTCGGCGTACACGCTGTGGACGCACAGGTTCTCGTCACGCGGCAGGATGAGTCCGACCTCCGGGAACTGGTACGTGCCGATGGCGCGGAACGTGCTCTCGTCGATGACTGACACGAAGCCGATCGGGCAGTTGAGCCGCTTGGCCGCGACCTGCGCGAGCAGGTCGAGCGCCGCGCGGTCGTACTTTTCCTCGAGCACGCCCGAGGCCTTGATGTACTTGAGGCGCTTGGCCTCCTTCTTGGGCTCCGGGATGGGCGCCAGCGGCGTGGCCGAGGACACGGTCTTCGTCGCCGTCTCGTCGAACGCGTACGCGTAGTCGCGCTCGTTGTCGTACACGACGCAGTCGTCGGCGCGGTAGTGGTGCCGCGTGGCGCGCAGGCTCTCGCTCAGGTGGTGCTCCACGTCGCGCAGCACCTGCTTGGTCTTGTCCACAGGCTTGTGGGCCACGGGCGCCACAGGCGGCTTGGGCGCCGCGCCGCGGCCGCCTGAGGTCGTGCGCACGGTCTTGGGCGGACCGGTGGTGGTCATGAGCGGCGGCTGGTGGAGCTGGTGGCTGCCCGTGGGCCCCACGAGTTGCGCGAGCATCTCGAGCGCCTGCGAGCGCTGCGACGCGTCGGTCGAAAAGAGGTTTTCCGAGATGGAGCTCGAGGCCGAGCCGACCGAGACGGTCTCGTCGTCGTCCGAGGCCGGGCTGTCGTACCACGAGGCCTCGTCCGAGTCGACGACGATCGGCCCGAGCGCCGGCAGCAGCTCCTCGTCGTCGAACACGCAGCTGTCCACGCGCACGACGCACTGGATGCAGCACCGGTTCTTGCGGACCTCGCCGACGCGCGCCTCCACTTCGTACTTTTGCGAGCAGTCGTTGCACACCATGCAGCCGCAGAGCTGGCAGAAAAAGTCGCGGCGGAAGAGCGAAAAGTGCTTGTGGCAGATCGAGCAGTCCGAGTGGAGCGACGAGGACTCGCCGTGGTACATGACCGGGAAGTAGATGAACGTCTGGAAGCCGAAGCGGCGGCGGCGGATCACGGTCTCGAACTGGCGCAGCGACTTGGTGAGGATATCCATGACCTGGTGGGCCTCAGGGTTCATGATGGCCTCGCGGCGGCGCCCGAGGTCCGCGGCCGAGACGACGTTGTGGGCCGACGGGTTCTTGCGCCCGTAGCGCCCGTAGTGCGACGGCGGCACCGTGGACGCGTACGTGTGGAGGAACACGCGCGTCGTGCTGTTGATCGAGCCGTAGCCGCTGTGCCTGGACTGGATGTCGAAGCCCACGGCGAGGTGGTCGAGCTCGCGCCGCAGCGCCGCGCGGTCCTGGCCCGGCACGACTTGGTCGTGCGCGTCCTTGGGGATGGTCTTCATCACGTGGATCGCGCGGTCCTTGCTCGGGTACTGCTGCGTGCAGGACGCGAACACGAGCCGCTGCGTGCGCTTGTGCTTGGTGCTCATCTTGACGCGCAGCTTGGGGCGCAGCGTCGCGAGCTGCACGCCCAGGAGCCCGTCCTGGGGCAGGTTGGCCGGCGGCTCCTCTCCGGCGCCGTCCATCGACGTCGAGGCGGTCGTGGCCGTGTCCCGCGACGTGCGGAACTGGAACTTGCGGCGCTGCGTGAACAGCACCTGGCCGCGCTTGAACTTGCTGCCGCAGAGCGACTGCATGGCCGCCTCGTAGTCGCTCGACTGCGGGTTGATGAGCACGTTGAGCACCTCGTTCAGGTGGCACCGCAGCTCGGTCTTGGCCACGAGCGCGTGCGCGATGTCCAGGTCGTCGTCCGGGTCGTCGCCGCCGCCGGGCGAGAGCTCGAACATGTCGACGCCGTTCTTGCGCTTGCGCTGCTTCCAGCGGCGCCCGAACGTGTCCTTGACGGCCGCGGCCTTGAGCTTGGGGATCGTGGCCAGCACGTCGTCGCAGATCTCCTGGTTCGACATGACCATGCGCTCGTAGCCGTTGCCGACTTGGACGACCAGGCCGCCCGCGTGGTGCGCCTGCGTGGCCGAGGCGATCGTGGACGGCGGGCCGCGGACGCTCATGATGGCCGGGGAGGACGGAGACTGCGTGGTCGCGGTGGCGGGGGGAGTACGACCCTGCAGGAGGGCGGTGAGGCTTCGCGGACGGGGCGGGGCGAGGCGAAATGGCGAGTGACGCGGACCGGACTGCGGCCGGCCGGTTGGCCGGTGGTGGTCGTGACGGCTCCACTCACAGTTTCAGCGCCCGCGGGAACCCAGGGGGGGGAGGGAAGGGAGCGCGCATCCCTCACGAACAGGAGGGAGCGAGGACGAGCGGCCAAACCGGACAGCACGACGACGCCAGCGACGGCGATTGCGCCGGACCAGACGCGCCCACGCTGGTGGGAGGAGCCTCCAGGCGTGTGTTGCGTGAGTGTGTACCCGAGCGAATCGCCAGCAAGTGCGGAATTGGGGCCATCACACAGTGGCTTCAACTGCGCCGTCACCGTCCCACTGTCCTGGAGTTTGGAGAGATTTAGGGGGATTGGCCGCCAATGGCAGAGAGAGAGTGACTGTGGGCTGGAGAGACCAATCGAAGTCGCGTTTACATCACCACGGACCACACCCGTGAACCCACGAATGGCGCCGTCAGGCTCAGAGACTCCATCGACTCGACCCATCGGTGGCGGCATGTTTTTCCAGAGACTGACGTTTGTAGAGAAAGCTGGCCTGGTGGGACTTGTCCAGGGGCAAGGGGGGGACCTGGCCACGGTGGACATGGTGACCAAGGTGGGATCTGCGACAAAAAATACCAATTACATAAATATATTCGCCAAATTGAGCCGAGACTTTCGCATTATTGACGGAACCTTTCCACTGTGTCCAACATAAATGACCAATTATCCTGTTTCCATAGGCGAGTAAAACTGGATTTTTACCAAGTACGTACCCGGTCATCGCCCAGCTGCTCGCCGTCGCATCACATTTCACTGGTGACCGACTCGCTCGGACCAGAACGCGCCCAGCGCGCCCCGTCGCTCGCCTCCCTGCGCGTCGGTCAGCCCAACGCGCTCGCTGGCGCTGTAATGCCGCTTTGAAGCTCGGGACGCTCCGCTCTCGGACGCTCCATAGTTTTTCCCTTGAAGCTCGGCCGCGTTTCTCTGTCTCAGAACCAGCCCCCTGACCCTTGACGCTTCCGGCGGCGCGCCACATGCGACTCGCGGCGACTCGCAAGTCGGGAGGCGGCGCCGGCCAGCATGGGGGCCACCATCTCGCCACTGGATGCGTCCAGCGTGGGCAACAATTCAGGACAGACACACTCGCTGGCGCAAAGTGGGACGAGGATGCGCCGCGAGGGCTTCCCGCGGTTTGACGCGCTTGGCCCAAACGAAAACGGTTCCCCTCGCTCTTCCTTCTCCTTCTACTTCTCCTTCCGCCTCGCTGAACTGTAATACATCATGTATCATACATGCGGGCTTTTACGCGGCGCCCTTCCCGGCGGCACTGCCGCGGCGGGCGTTGCTTCGCGTCCAAGCACCTATGTGGGTCTTGCAGCGAGACGGTCTCACTTGGACTGCGCGCCACAAAGCTGAGACCGTGTGGACGACCACGACCAGGCCCACTGGACTTGGGCCACCTTGGGGAAAGCCATCGCGTTGCCGTGCCCTGCACTAGGTTTACTCGGTGCGACGCGTGGACAGCCCCGCCAGCGTGGTCGGGCGGGCACTTTGTCTTCCGTTCTCCCCGTCTTTCCCGGTCGCTCATGGATCTGGACTGCTGACCAGTTCTGGAGCTGGGATGGGTCGGCGATCGGGAGGAGTCCTCCGAGGACGTTGAAGTCGCTCGATAGGACAGGCGACAAGGCGGAAGAATGGAGAGTTTGTCTCGTTCATAGTGGTTCATATTCATATCCAAACACGCACGCGGATTACATGTACGCGAGAGGCCTTCGCTCGGCGCTCTCCTAGACAGATTAGTACACGACAAAGGGCTCGTACGACTGCTGAGGCGCGGACCGCGACGACGGGGCGGCGGCCATCGCGCGCGCCGCGGCCCGCGCGGCCGACGCCGACGTCGGCGACTTGGGCACGATGAGCTCGGCCGCGAGCTTGCTCAGCACCTCCATGGTCGCGTAGTCCTTGGTCGAGATGTTGTGGTGGGTCTCCGAGTCGGCCGTGCACAACGACGCCACGACAGACCCGTCGGGCGCGAACACGGGGAAGCCGGCGTAGAACTTGACGCCGAGGTCCTTGATGCAGCCCATCTGCGCGAAGCGCATGTCGCGCGTCGGGTTCTTGACGATCATGGGCTTCTCGGCGTACACGCTGTGCATGCACAGGTTCTCGTCGCGCGGCAGCGCGTACGCGATCTCCGGGAGGTTGTACGACGCGATGGCGCGGAACTGCGTGTCGTCGACGACCGACACGAAGCCGATCGGGCAGTTGAGCTTCTTGGCCGCGACCTGAGCGAGCAGCTCGAGCGCCGAGCGGTCGTACTTTTCCTCCAGCACGCCCGATTCCTTGATGTACTTGAGGCGCTGGGCCTCCTTCTTGGGCTCGGGCACGGGCGCGAGCGGCACGTTCGGGCTCGCTGTCTGCTTGCCCGTCTTGTCGTACGTGAACGTGTAATCGCGCTCGGCGCCGTACACGGACAGCTCCTGGGCGTTGCGGTAGTGGTCCTTGGCCACGCGGAGGCTCTGGTTCAGGTGGTGCTCCACGTCGCGCAGGATCTGCTTCTTGGCGTCGCGGGGCGCGGACGCCGGCGGCGACACAGCAGTCGGCTTGACCGCCTGCCCGCTGCGGCTGTTGTTCGACGTCGTGCGCACAATCTTGGGCGGCGCCGCCGCGGTAGTCTTCTTGGTGGTCGCGGCCGCCGGGCCCACGAGCTGCGCGAGCATGTGGAGCGCCTGCGAGCGCTGCATCGGGTCGTTCGAAAAGAGGTTGTCGGCCACGGCGCTGCCCGTGGAGCCGATGGAGATGGTGTCGTCGTCGTCCGAGGCCGACTCCTCGAGCCAGGCCTCGTCGTCCACGTCCACGACCAGCGGGCCGAGCGCCGGCAGCAGCTCCTCGTCGTCGAAGACGCAGTTGTCCACGCGCACGACGCACTGGATGCAGCACCGGTTCTTGCGCACCTCGCCGATGCGCGCCTCGACCTCGTAGTTCTGCGAGCAGTCGTTGCAGACCATGTTGCCGCAGAGCTGGCAAAAGTGGTCGCGGCGGAAGAACGAGAACGTCTTGCTGCAGATCGAGCAGCTCGAGTGGAGCCCCGAGGACTCGTTGTAGACCGTCGGGAAGTAGATGAACGTCTGGAAGCCGAAGCGGCGGCGCCGGATCACGGTCTCGAGGTTGCGCAGCGACTTGGTCAGAATGTCCAGGACCTGCGTGGCCTCCGGGTTCATCGCGGCCTCGCGGCGGCGCGCGAGCTCGGTGGCCGAGAACACGGCCGACGTGTTCTTGCGGCCGTGGCGGTCGTACTGCGACGGCGGCACCGTGGACGCGTACGCGTGGAGGAAGATGCGCGTGGACTGGTTCACGGCGCCCCAGCCGCTGTGCTTGGACTGGATGTCGTAGCCCACGGCGACGTGGTCCAGCTCGCGGCGCAGCGCTGTGCGGTCGTCGCTGGACACGACCTGGTCGTGGCACGACTTGGGGATCGTCTTCATCACGTGGATCGCGCGGTCCTTGCTCGGGTACTGCTGCGTGCAGGACGCGAAGACCAAGCGCTGCGTGCGCTTGTGCTTGCTCTGGAGCTTGACGCGGAGGCGCGGGCGCAGCGTCGCGAGCTGCACGCCGATGAGGCCTTCCTGGGGCGCAGCGCCCAGGTCCTCGGACACGCTGCTGGCGTCGTCCGCGATGGTGTTGCGCAGCCGCAGGTTGATCTTGCGGCGCTGCTTGAACAGGACCTGGCCGCGCTGGAACTTGTTGCCGCAGAGCGACTGCATCGAGGCCTCGTAGTCGGTGGACGACTGGTTAATCAGCACGTTGAGCACCTCGTTGAGGTGGCACCGCAGCTCGGTCTTGGCCACGAGCGCGTGCGCGATGTCCAGGTCGTCGTCCGGGTCGTCGCCGCCGCCGGGCGAGAGCTCAAACATGTCGACGCCGTTCTTGCGCTTGCGCTGCTTCCAGCGGCGCCCGAACGTGTCCTTGACGGCCGCGGCCTTGAGCTTGGGGATCGTGGCCAGCACGTCGTCGCAGATCTCCTGGTCCGACATGACCATGCGCTCGTAGCCGTTGCCGACTTGGACGACCAAGCCGTTCTGGTTGACGGGCGCGCCCGAGAGCGAAGCAGGCGGGCCGCGGATGCTCATGATCGAGTGTAGGGAGGTGAGTGGGGAGAGGGACTGCGTGTGCGGGAGAACGGCAGTGCGTGGAGCGACTGTGGAAGCCAGGTAACCGAGTGTCGGTTGGGTAGTTTTTAGGGAAGGCGGGTGGGGCTCGGGTGCCGGTGAATTCGAGAGTGAGAGACGCCGCGTGTGACTGGCTCGGCGGCGTCTCGGTCCTGCCGGTGGGGCGAAGGACGCGGTGAGGACATGGACACCCTGCTGGGATTACCCAGACAGGAGCCGAAGCACGCGAGTTGAGTTGCAGGTGCATAGCCGCGCCAGCTGTGCGCCATCGAGGGCGGTCTCAGCAGCGCCGGCTGGCGCCGGCTGGGACCCGTCGGAGCCACGAAAGCGGTTTGTGGGGGCGCGGCCAACTGGGACTGCCCACCGGACGACACGGTGGTCGGTTGAAAGGTCAGAGCGGGACCCAAAGAAAACCGAGAGAGATCCTGCGGCGTTGACGCAACGAATCGCAACAACAGGAAACGTTGGGTGGCGCTAATGCATTACGCATTCCGTGGAGTCATGCAGTGTCTCGGGTCGCTTAGGGGGATGCGTGTACTTGTTCAACCACTGAAGGTCTCCACCCTAAATAAGTAGCGAATCCCCCGACTTGGAGATGTTTTGGGTTTTGTACCCCGTCTTGGAGCATGTGCACCCCGGAACGGACAAACCAGTTAGTTTGTACCCCGTATTGGAAATACCTCGTCGTCGCGACGTTGCGCGGACGTTGAAGACACAGAGCAGCCCCACACTCTCTTACCCACACTCTTACAGTTGGCTCCTGCTCCTCTCCTCTCCGGGCGGCTCAATCATTGACTCCAGAGTGAGTTGGTTGAGCTCCGTGGAAATCTCCGCTCGTTTCCGACCCACTTGTTGCGAGGCCCACCTCTTCTGTTTGGTTTGCGGCCAGCGCGAAGCACGAATCGTACGGATCGTCGCGCCGCGCTGCACAACGACGTAGCGTTTCTTGTCCGACTCGAGAAACGCTGCCGCCTTGTCTCACGGCGCTGGGCGACAGCGTGGCTCGTTTGAAAGCCCCACCGGATGATGGCATCGGGGCGGGACAATCGGTAATTGTTGGGCTCCGACTTTGGGTTCTCCTGGACGTTTTGATCCGGGAGTCTCGGTCATTTTCGCGGCGCCAGAATGCACGATGGATAGTCCTGCCTTCTTATTCTTCTCTTTGATCTTCAAGATCAGATCCCAGCCGTGCGTGTGCCCATCCACTACACCTCAGATGATCTCAGCTCCAGTGTGACGCACCTCAGACTCCTCATCATCGGTGATTTTGTGGGCAGACCAGGAACTCCCAAGCTGCTGGGCATTTAGGTAGTAGACGCCCACACCTCACCTGACCAGATTCCCCAGTGTCCTGGGCCCCAGGGACTCATCGATGCAGCCGAGACCAATAATCCCACATGGAGGAAGTAGCGTTAGCGTTGCTTTCGGGGGAGGCCTCGAGAGGCGAGACCGCCCGTCCAGCGTCATACACGCACAGCACCTGGCGGTTTGGCCCACGTCGCCCCCACCACCACGTGGTCATTGGCTGCCTCAAGCTTTGTGCCATGTGCGACGCGAAAGAAAGTGACCGTGAGGACGAGCACGCTGGCAGCCCAGCGGTCGGTCTCCAAGTGTTGCGCGTCCTCACGGCTGGCGTACCACGCCACACCCGTGTTGGTTGCACTCGGACGGATCCGGACGTACCTGAGTCGCTGGTATCTCTATGGCAGAGGTGCCGCCAAGAAGACAGAGCCAAATGGTAACTGAGGGCGGTGCCGCGCTCCATCCAGCCCACGGCGCCTGGCTGCTTTGATGCGGACAGTCAACCAGGTGCGCGTCGCGTTGCGGAGACCCGTACTTGGTCACCAGGAGCCAGCGGGTACGCACTCCACTCGCGTCTAATAAAGCACAAGGGCGCGAGCCGCCCCCGCCACCACTCGTGTCCTGTGTGGCTGGGCCGCGCCGATAGCTGACCCCGGCGCGACGTGCGATCTCTCGTGAGCACGCACGCTTGTGCATCCTGATGGCAACAGTAAAGAAGCCGGTGAGCTGCAAGTGAACGGTATGGTACTGTACCAATCAGTGGAGCCTACACTCGTGTGTGGGTCACAGAAGACCACCGGCCGCGATAACAACAAGCCGCACACACTCCCACGACGCGACGCCAAAGTCGTCCGACTCGCTGCTTGGGAAGGCAGACGCACTCGATGAGTGTACCTCAATATGTATGCAAATGCGCTGAGACACCAAGAGAAAAAAAGTGTCCTGAGCGCTCTTTTATGGCGGGGCCTCCGTGTGAGCTTGAGCCGCTTCGTCTGTGTGCATGCTCCCTGGTCTCCGTAATCTCGCAAGAGTCGGAGCAGTACTTCAACGTCCCACGCCGGCAAGGATCTCAGTTGTAAAACGACTCAGGTGAGCGCGGCACTTATGGTTGAGGGCTCTGGATCTTCCGTCCTGTGTTGTGGTGCATGCGCAGCGTTTGCGTGGGGGGCCGCTTGGTATCGGCGCGTGGAGACGACCCCATTGGCGCGGATCGGAACAAGCCGGGCCCAGCCACACACCGGCTTCTCTCCAGCAGAGCGGAGGCCTCGAACCGAGCTCAAAGAACGGCGTGACGACGGCGCGAACCAAATGTTCTTGATTGGTGCGAGGCGCGTCCTCATCGCCACGATTGAAGCAGGATCCCACGGCGTTCTGTTCGCGGCGGCACTTGGGCCACCAATACGTGTCGTCTTGTCGGCGCTGGCTCCCCGCGCGGGCGGCAACACCGCGGAATGCGAGCAGTTCTGCAGTCCGTACAGGCACAACGGAACCGAAGACTGGCACCCAAATCGAACTTATCAACCAGCCGAGTCGCACTGGGTCCCGAGCTACCAAGGCCCCCACGCGGGTGACCGTATGTGCCACCTAAACTCCAGAGGACGAGGCTGCCAAGGACTGCGGGGTCGACAGGAAGTAAATTCCGAGAGACGCACGATAAGCGCCTCGGTGGATCAGCGACGGCGCCGAGTGAATAGTGTACTCTCGCGTGTAGCGGAAGCGGCTCGATTGTTGGGCCTTGGCGAAGCTCACGCGAGGAAAAGGCCACGATGCAGCATTCGCTCTTCGGAGCGCATCGGGTGGTGCTTCGTGAGATAGTGGTGGCGATATGGCGACGGGTACTCGAGCAGTGGGTTTGATTCTGTGCTGGTCTCTCCAGGTCTTGGCGGGCATGAGATCGAGAAATCCGAGCGAGAAAGCATTGTCACGATCACGACGAGGGCGCTGACCAGAAGCCCAGACACTCGAGGCGCCGCATCCAAATCCACAGGGCGCGATCCCAGCAACCTTCTCTCACGGTCCAAGCCAGAGGCCTCGAACGGTATCCGCTATCGCAGGTGCATGACGCGCACCCAGTTGCCAGAGCACTGCCAGCTGGAGCCCGCACCCTCTCCCCCGTCACACCTTGGTTTTCCATGCATTGGTGCCATCAATTCCTGGTTTTATATATGTTTCAATACTCCACGCCCCTCTAGGAATACATGACTGCCGTTCTCCTCCTCTCCAGCTGTAGCGTGTTCAGTCGGCACCACGGGCTCCCTGTGCTGCCACACTCGCCCGACCGCCGCGCGGGCTCCCTCCGACACTCGGCTTCGCGCACTCCACTTTTCCGTGTTCTCCGGACGCCCGCGGCCATGACCTCGGTGCCGGCCCACGACGGGCTGCTCGTGCAGCTCGCCAACCAGAAGAAGCTCTTCCTCTCGAACGAGATCCTGCTCCAGGAGGCCACGGCGCCGCTGCTGCTGCTCGACACGGTGCGCGCGCGTGGCGTGGTCCCGCCGCACTGGCGGCGCCGTGCCGACAAGGAGCCTGTCGACGTCTACGAGTCCTACGGCGGCGTCGCGGCCGCGAGCGACACGCGCGAGTTCGCGGTCGCCGCGCAGTTTGAGGTCAAATGCCACTTGCTCGAGGCCCACAACGCGCTCACGGCCGACACCACCGAGGTCCACGAGGCCATGCTGCGCGGGCTCCATGGACGCCGCTTCCGCCGCGGCGCCGTGCTCCACACGTTCGACGAGGTCCCGGGCCCTCACGACGCCAGCAGCATCAGCAGCTCGGGCAGCGGTAGCAGCGGCGAACCGGGCGCCGTGGCCGTCAAGAGCGCGAGCTTCGCGTCCAGCAGCCTGGGCAAGGAACTCGACTTCTACTACATCGACTACCGCAAGCGCCTACCGGACCGCAAGGCCGTGGTCCACGTGACCAAACCGCTGCCCAAGGAGTTCCACGACCGCCTCGCCAAGCACTCGGTGCTGGGCGGCGCCAAGGAGATCGTGGCCTGCACGTACGCCGAGCAGGTTTCCGCCAACAAGACGCGCATTTTCTTCTTCGCAACCTGCACGCTCGACGACGACCTCGACGCGTCCGCTGGGAGCGTCAAAGTGCTCAGCGCGCTCGAGCGCCCGTCGCAGTTTCTGACGCAGCTCGCGCGCGCGCTCGCGCAGCTCGAGGGCATCGCCGTACGGCGCCGCCTGGGCTTCCAGACATTTATTTATCTCAGCAGCAAAATCGCGGCCACGCGGAGCGTCAAGACCTGCAAGGTCTGCGACAAGTCGTTCGGGCTCAAGCTGCGGCTCGAGGCCGTGTGCCAGCTCTGCGGGTACCGCACGTGCGGCTCTTGCTCCGAGACGCGCGACGTCGAGCCGCTGCCCGGCGTGCTGCGCTCGCACCGCGTGTGCACGACGTGCCTCGACGCCGTCAACCACTGCGTCTTCGACGACGACGACCTGGACATGCTCGGGTCGAGCCCGATCGCGGACTTTGCCGTCGCGGCCGGGCCCAGCTTTGCGCGGCTGCAGGCCGAGCTGCCGTCCACGACGCGACGCGTGGTCGTGCAGAAGAAGCGGCCCAACTCGCTCGCCGACGACGAGGCGCTCAAGCTCATCGAATACTTGTTCTCGAGCGATACCAGAAAACAGGCCGTCGCGATGGAACGCTTCGGCGTAGTATCGACCGAGAAGGCGCTCCACCCGAGCCTGCGCGTCTTGGAGGGCATCCTGCGCCACACGCTCGCGCAGCCGCTGCGCCTGAGTGTCGCCGAGTGCCTCTACGCCGAGCCCGACAACACGCGCGAGTACTTGCTCAACTTTGAAGAGGGGCTCCGCATCGCCGACGCGCCCCCGGCGATGCAAGAGCACGTCCGTGTCGACCTCATCGCGCGGCTTGGACTGCTGGACACGCGTGGCTTCACTAGCGATCCCTTCAACGTCATTTGCGAGATCGCCGCGCGCGTCATGGAGTGCCGCACGGCGTACGTGTCCGTGGTCGGCCCGGATCTCCAGTACGCCGTGGCGCACTTCAACCTCGCGCTGCTCAAGCTGCCACGCCGCGAGACGCTGTGCGCGTACGCGCTCACCTCGGACCGGCCGTTCATCGTGCGCAACGCGCTCCACGACATGCGCTTCCGGGACTTCTTCTGCGTCGCGCGCGGCGGCTTCCACTTCTACGCGAGCTTCCCCATCGACGCACCGTCTTCCGTCGGCGGCGGCGGCATCGTCGCGTCGCTTGTCGTCGTCGACCGCGACCCGAAGCGCGTCGTCACGAACCGCCAGTACGCTCGCATGGTCACGCTCACGCGCGTGCTCACCGAGTTGCTGGGCGCACTGCCGGCGCCGTAACTGGGTCGTCGTTGAGTGGTGTCGAACGCGATGGGTGTGTTCTACTCCTTCATTGAATCAATCTGTGTATGAATCTGTGTATCGACGCACATGTTAGCGGTAGACCCCCTTTTCGATCAACGTCAGACAGATACAAGGGGGAGACCACTGAGAGTCAATATACACGCGATATATAAATCATTACCATAACTTGGCGGCGGCTCGAGTGGAGCAGAGACGGCAAGCTTGCGCGGGAGTACGCAGACGAAGAACGCCAAACACGAAGCCCGCCGTTCCCTTCCTTCCCTTCCGAGTGGTCTTCACGCCCTACGTGGTGTAACTTGAGGGGGAGAAAACGTTATGCTGAGACGGTCGTGGAGGTGTCCTTCTTGCCGCAGCCGACGCCGCCGGCGATCACGAGGCAGCTCGTGGCCGGGAACATGGACATGAGGTTCGTGGACACGGACCAGACCATCGCGAAGCCGACGTAGAGCACGGTGAACATGCCCATGGTGCGGCTCTTGCCGCCGTGCGCCTTGAGCAGCTGCGTAGCCTTCTTCTGCGGCGGCAGCAGCGGCAGCCACGCGAGCGAGAGCAGCTTCATGCCGTACATGATGAACAGCGTGACCGTAATGTCTTTGCGCACGTCAATCGTGTCGCTCTGGATCGCGTCGGCCGAGATCTCGAACGGCGCGTTGACGTTTTTGGAGATGGTCTTGGCGAACGGGTCCGAGAGGTTCGAGACGGTCGTGAGCAGCCCGTAGATCGCGCCCTCGTGGCCCATCTCGGCGAGCTCGACGACCACGTAGGTGGAGACAATAAAGCTGACGCTGTAGGGCAGCTGCTCGATGACCGGGATGCCGAGCCAAAAGTACTGGTTCCGCACGACGTTCCAGGTCACGAGGAACATGCACACGGCGTCGAGCGCGACCATGGTGATCATGGTCACGGCCGTGATCCAGCGCCAGTTCCAGTGGAGCCCGTACCGGCCCGTGAACACGATGCCCGCGGCCGTGACGCCGAGCGTGAGGATGTAGCTGAACTTTTCGTTGCGCGGCGTGACCTCGGCCCACTTGGTCTGCATCTGCTCCTGCGCCACGAACGTAAAGTTCTCAAACAGCCCGCCGAAAAACTTGTACGCGATGATCTGGTACACGGCGCGCGACTGGAGCACGCCCCAGAACTCGGTGAGGTACGTGCCGAACGCCGGCGGGTCGTAGTGGTCCTCGCGGATCGTGAACCACGTGATGGGGATGATGGGCGCCGTGATGACCGCGAGGCAGAGCATGATCTGCTGGAACGAGAGCGTAAAGTCGTACTCGCCGCCATAGTCCTTGCCGTTCAAAAAGAACGCCATGAGCAGGTTCGCGAGGATCATAAACACTGTGCGGACCGTGTAGATCGCGGTCTGTGTGCGCCCGCGCACGGCCTCGGGCTCGCGCTGCGCGAACTCGACGACCACGGCGTCGGCCGCGACGTCGGCCATGAGGTACCCGACCGACGCGAACATCATGAGCACAATGTACTTGCCGCCGTGGTCGCGCGCGTCCTCGTTGATCAGCAGCTTCTGGTCGGTGGTCAGTTTCTTCGGGTCCACTTTCCGGAGCGCGTTGTCGAGGTAGTACGGCCGTCCGAGCTCGGTGCACGCGAGCGCCACGAGCATGGCGAGGCAGATGCTCCAGCCGAGCACCATGTAGGGCCGGCGCCGCAGCCCCAGGATCGGGAAGCAGTCGGTGAGGAACCCGTAAAAGACCTTGAACGACCACGGGATGGACACGAGCGTGCGCGCGGCCACGATGGTCTCCGGTTCGGCGTTGAGGTAGTTGGCGAACAGCGGGTAGATCGTGCCGGGCAGCGCGCCGTAGAGCAGCCCGACGGCCGCGTACTGCGCGAGGAGCCCCAAAGTCTCGGTGGAGAGCAACTCCGGCGCGCCGCCCTCGCGCAGCGCGCCGCCCTCGTGGAACGGCTGCGGTGCGAACGTCGGCGAGTCGAACGCGAACGCGTCGGTCCCATTGGTCTTGGCGCGGAAGTAGGGCGGCAGCGGCGTGAGCGGCGCGTCGTCGTCGTCGTCCAGCAGCGAGCCGCCCGTGCTCAGAAACGAGTCCGGCATGATGCGTCGATAGCGGATTTAGACGTTAGACGTCAGGGGGGGCGGGGAGATCGACTTTAGACGCGAGTGGAAGGTGGTGACGACCGAGTCGCGGCGACGTGCTGGGTCGACTTCTGATCCGGAAGGGGACTAACCGCCAGGGCGCGTCCCACACAAATCAATCCTCGCGGAAGGAGAATGGAGACACCCACACGCACTGAAGGGGGGAGAAACAGAGAACCCGCGAGCGAGCGGGCTTATGTCCGGTCGGCTGCGGGAAGCGGGCGAGTGAGGGAAGTGAAGGGCCCGTCGACGGCAGATGCGGCTGTGTGAATGTCGGGAGATGGGACCTCACTGGGAGATGGAAGGAAAGGAAAAGAGAAGAACACAATGCACAAGTGATTCTCTCTCTATAACAGCACGCTATGGCAGACTGGGTGCGGTAATGGTCACGCATCCCTTTATAAGAACACAGCGTTCTGGCCTCAAACACGGCAGGTCCCCTCGACAGGGCCAAATTTTAGTCCCTCGTCTTGCTCGTGATTGGCCAATTCCTCCCAACAAAGATGTTTGCACAAGAGGGCCCTCTGAGATGTGCAGCTCACCTCCACTAGCCATGGTTCTGTGATTTATCACACATCTGTCATCGCCAATCCAAAATAAACACAATACGAGTATATGTCTACGTACGTAAATAGTAGGAAATACACGTACTGTACAGGACAGAACAAGGAAAAGAGCGTAGCTCTTCGCGCGCTTTTTGGCGCGACGGCGCGGGAGATGGCCCCCATTGACCCAGTTCGCTCTAACTCCCTCATCTCTCTCTCTCTCTCTCGATCCCCACGATGAACTACGGCGGCGGCGGCTACGAGGCCTACGGCAACGACGACTATGGCGGCGGCGGCTTCATGGACGGCGCGTCGCAGAGCCAGAACACGCCGAGCAAGGGCGGTCGCGGCGGCGGCGGCGGAAGCGGCCGCTCGCGCGACACGCAGACGCTGCGCTCGCTCACGGTCAAGCAGCTGCTGAGCCGCAGCGAGGCGGAGGACGCGATCCGCGTGGACGGCCAGGAGGTCGTGAACGTCAAGATCGTCGGCATTCTGGGCAACGTCGTGTCGCACTCGACCAACGTCAATTTCCAGATCGACGACGGCACCGGCGTCATGGACGGCCGCATGTTCCTCCACTCGGAGGACGCCGAGTACGCCGAGAGCGAGGCCGCCAAGTTGCAGTGCGTTTTATTGCGCTGGTTATGAGGTTGCTGTATGGGAGAAGGAGCTGATGGTCGTCGGTTGTTTGCATAGGGACGGCATCTACGTGCGCGCCGTTGGTAACGTGCGCACGTTCCAGGACAAGCTGAGTCTCTCATGCTTCTCGGTCACGCCGATCGAGGACTTCAACGAGCTCACGCACCACTTTCTCGACGCCATCTACGTGCACTGCTACCACACAAAGGGCCCGCTGGAGGGCGGCAAGGCGCCTGCCGGTGGCGCGGCCGTCGGCGCGCAGGCCGGCGGCTACGGTCAGCCGGCCGCGCAGCAGCCCTGGGGCCAGCAGGGCGGGGACATGTACCTCGGCCAGGGCGCTGGCGCCGGCATGGGCGGCGGCGCGATGGACTACAACATGGAGTCGTCGTTCTCGCCCGAGCAGAAGGCCATCCTGGACGTGCTGGGCACGTGCACAAGCGACCGCGGTGTCAAGATCGACCAGATCTTCGCGGACCTGCGCGGCCGCATGAGCGAGGACCAGCTGCGCGACGCGCTCAACTACCTCACGAGCGAGGGCCACGTCTACTCTACGATCGACGAGAACCACTTCAAGCGGACCGCGTAAATGCACCGTTTTCCGAATGTGCGTCCCAAGCCCTCTTTCTTTGCCCCCTCTCCATCATAAACGTTCACAATAAAATGCAAGCAAAACGAAAACAGACCTAATAGATGTCAAATCTACTCGACAGGACGGAGTGGAGGATACAGGCGACGCCCGGGCAACTCTCCTGGTGGGAAGGAGCCCGAGATCTTCTATTATATAGCTCACACAACACGACACTACGCGATCACAAGCGTCCAGTTCTCTCATGACAGATCGTCAAAGTCAAAGTCGTCGAGCTCGCCGTTGAAGCACCACCGTTTGATGGTCTCGTAGACGCCGAAGCAGATGCCGACCTGGGGCATGATGGCGGTCATGCGGCACGACGCACCCTTCCAGAGCGCGAGCACGCCCTCTTCGCCGACGGTCTTCATGAGGCAGTCCGCGAGCCCCTGGTACCGGCCGTTCTTGCCCTGCGTCATGATGCGCACGGTCATCACGTCCAGCGGGTTCGTGATGAACGCCGAGGTGCCGCCGGCGAGCGAGCCCATGACCAGCGACTCGGCCGTCGTCGGCGCGCGCTCGTGGCCCTCCCTCTTGGCCACGTACGCTGTGTACGAGCTCTTGAAGGTCTCGTAGCACAGGAACGAGAACGCCGAGAACATCGTGTCCACGCTCAGGCACGCCGTGTAGCCCGTGTAGAGTCCGCGCACGCCCTCGGACCGCAGGATCGTCGAGAGCGCGTGGAACGTGCCCTTGTAGTTGTGCTTGCGCGCGATCGCGCCGCCACTCGCGAGGTGCGGGTTGCGCCCGAGCTGGAGGCGGCTCTTGATCACCTCGCCGGGCACGCTGATCGACGAGATGAGTGCCTCGCTGCACGCGCCGGCGAGGAAGTAGACCACGCCCACGTTCTTCTCCGAGACGTGCGGCGTGGCCAGCGACTTGAGCGTCTCGTACGTGCCAAAGTAGATCGACGCGCACACGGGCGAGCACATCATGGTCGTCGTGAGCCCGCCAAAGCAGCCGCGGATGCCCTCTGCAATGCGGAATCAAAGCGTGAGTGACCTCTGGACAGGAAGAGAACGAGAGAGAAAGGCAATAACGAGAACGCACCGTTGCGGACGATGGTCTGCGCGGCGCGGAGGATGCCGGCGTACTCGGCGGTCTCGACGGTCTGCACCTTCATACGCAGGTTGATCGTGTCCAGCGGGTGGAGCATCGAGTCGGCGACCACGCCGGCGACGGCGCCCGAGAAGAACGCGCGCGTCACAGGCGCCACCGACGACGTCGCGACCGCCGCGGGCGGCGCCGATTGAGCAGGAACCGAGGCGGAGGAGGTCATGATGCAGACGCTCTGGGGGGGGCTATGGACGGAAGCGTGGGTCCGACCGGAGGGGCGTGGGCGCGCGCGTGACCCTCAGACGGTGCGTCTGGGAATGAGCCTCCGGAGTCCCCGTCCAGTGCCAGCGCCAGCGACGTCGAACGGCGCGTTGCGTAGGTGAGACCGTCGCCTCAGCGGAGCCGTTGGGCGAGATTCCTGCGGTCCAGAAACCCAGGGTTCGCGGCCGATAGAAACGGTAGCATAGAAAAGAAATGTCTTGGATGGCCCATCCGGATCCAACGGATCCGCGATCCGCGAGGTTTTAGTGTGGTTATTAGGGTTTTTCGAGTCAAAAACCACCAATGACCATCACTCTGAACCTAGACAGGACGACTTCTTACTCTCTCTTCCACCGAGTTGTCGAGTATCCGTTGACGTGGTGCGGTACGAACCGACACGGCACATGGCATGTGGGCCGCGTGTGTTGAGCGGGAGAAGACGCATCTGCGAGATGCGGAGAATGCGGAGACGTGACTCGTCACATTGCCGTCACCAGAGCGTCGTATGGCGGCCGATCCGTTGATCCTGGACGTGGGTAAAAGTCGGGTTGCGACTCGCTCTCGACGGTGACTGCCTCGACCCTCACGGACGGCGTGATGTCCACGCGGGGCAGTTCCAACGACTCTTTTACGACCGTGAGTTAGATTCCATTGAGCACCCAGCAGAAGATAGCGAGCACGCTGCGCACCGTCGCGTAAGATCTGCTCTCGATGGTCGACTTCACTTGCGTTTGGGACTGCTCTCACCCTCCCGTGAGCAGCGGCGAGAGGTGTAGCCGTGTATAGCGACAACGCGTTTGTGATGGTCAAGTTCGGTTCGATGACGCCCACACCACGAACCTTGTAGAGCCCCAGGAGGATCAGATCAGCGGCGATGGAGATGTTTAACGTGAAATACGGGACGGATCGTAGGTTTGGTTGGGCATCGCGTCAAAGGAAGAGGGTTACTACCAGTAAATACACACGCACACACACACACACACACACACACACACTGACCCTGAGAAAAATAAGTATTTTCGTGCTGCTGCTACTGGCTGTTCATGCGGTAGAGCGGCGCCGCCGACGCGCCGAACTTCTCCTTGGACTCGATCAGGTCGGTCGTGAGCTCGGATAGCGTCTCCATCGTCGCGTAGTCCTTGCTAGTGATGTTGTTGTGCGGCTTGGCTTCGCCCATGCGGAGCGAAGCGACAACCGAGCCGTAGGGCGCGCGGATGGGGAAGCCGGCGTGCGAGCAAGGGCGCACTGGAGCCACGCGAGCCGCTCACGCAGCACCGGCCACGCGGGAAGCGGATGCCTAGGGTCACATTGCTGTCCGACGACCCGTAGGCACGACCGGTTGTCCCAGTGGTGGCGAGCGATCACCGGTGTCACACGCCAAAAAAGAAGCGGGGTTGCATTTGTGAGCTGTCATGACGCCGCCGACACGTTTTTCTTCCATGCATTCCTCTTCCCGGCCCAATAGCACACCGTAGATCATCTCGCACACATCTCGCAGCGACTCGACTTCGAGTACGTTTGATCTCACACTGAGCGTGCTGGAGTCCATCACAATGGCATCTTCTCCACTGCGAAAGAGCTGCCACTCTCGAAGTCCGTGACAAGGCCGTAGACGACAGGTAGGCCTTCACGATCGGCAACTGCTTCGCATCCGACGAGCGCGCGCGCTTTCCCTTGAACGAAGTCACTCTTCTTGGCCTCCACGATACAAATCTTCGTCTTCCCGCGGGTGAGGACAAACTCAAACTGGCCGTCTGCGTGGACTTCGTTACCAACCACGGCTTCATCGACCTCCAGCTTCGCGTCGTCGAACAAGCTGCACAGCATGATGAGCACGGGCGCTACAAAGTGGCGAAGCTTTCCCTCTTCTGCGGCCTGCGCGTACCCGCCCATCGCCTCTGACGCGTATTCCAAGTACTCGAGAAGAAACGCGAACTTGTTGTCGGGAATTGGCTTCCGCTTCTGCTTGTACTGTTCGTAGTCGAGCACACTCTTGACCTCGCGCCATCCCACTCCTCTGTCCTCATCCATCGACGTATCATCGTCTTCCTCGTTCATCTTGGCCTTCTTCTTGTGCTCATCCAGGACGTCGTTCAGTTCGCGCCAGCGCTTGCGTCGGGTGGCACTGTGGCTGCTTGCCGTCGGTGGCCCGGCGCCGTCCGGAACCACGACGTACATCTTGTTGCGCTTGGCGCCATACCCCTCCGCAATGTCGTCCTCCGGCTCCAGATGCGTCGGCGCCTCCGCCGTGGTCGCCTCGAACGCACTCTGGTCGGCGTAGACGCGCAGCTGGCACGGCGCAAACCCCTTGAGAAGAGTGTCCGCATACGCCGCTGTCACGGCCACTCGGAGGTCCACCACATCGCCGCCCGCCGGCACTTGCACTCTGTCCGCGCTCGCTCCATTGTACGCCGCGCCCGCGCGGTCGACAAGGAGGCACCACACCCGTCGTTCCGTCATTCGGCTGCTCGAAAGGGAAATGATCGTTTGGAAATTGCTTCTCCTAGGCGCAGTCCTTGTGCAATTTATCCCTCAATTCGTAGGCTTCGAATGGAACGATGAGATCCGCGACCGGGAGAGACCTCGACTGGACTCTCTCGGCTACGTTATGGATTGCCGAGAGACTCGTGCCGCCGCGTTGCAGCCTCCTTCGAATCGATGAATCTAGATCGTCCGAGGCCTGATTGCGATAGTCGCTCCAACCAGAGACGGCCGCCGCGTGTAGGCGTGAAACGGATCGAGTCGGGTTCTTTATGGTATCTGACAAGAACGCCGATGGAGACGTCTGTTTCAGACGTCGATGGCTGGCACTGATGCCGTAGCTGCCTTCCACACGAGCCGAGCCTTCGAGCGACCAGGCCATCACCCATCAAACAAGAAAGCCAGATGCCGCAGGTCGCGCCGCTGCTGCCGTAGGTCGCTCGGCTGTGCAAGCGTGGTACGCGCACGGGGCATATTCTCGACGGCGTCGTGGACGGTCTCGTCATCGCGCCCATCCTCGGCCTACTGAAATCAAACCGCTACGGCGCACCGCACTTTGACGTTGCGATCATCTTGGGCTTCTGGGTCTGGCTCCACGCGATCGTGTACGACAAGATCAAGAACATCTACATGGAGAACGCGCTGCCCTTCTCCAAGTGCGATGGCGAGACCGTCGAGAGCGTGAAGAAGGGTGACGAAAGATATGCCCGTGACAACAGCGTCTTCTCCCGACAAGCGCCGCCGGTCCAGTCGCTTCGAGGCCACCACGGCCGCTGCGGTTGCGGCGGCCCAGGCGGTCGCATTCGGAACTGTGGGCTACGCGCTCGGGTAGACGGGTATCTGCACGCTCTACGCGGTCTGCACCACGTACCTGATCGCCGCCGGTCGTGTCTACCTCCTTCTCGAGACCACACAGGTAAGCAACATGATGGAGCTCTATCGCGTACGTCCACTACGCGCTCACGGGCATCCACGTGTACTTGATCATCGCGGTCACAATCCTTCGCTCGTGTGTGCCCCACAAGACGTGGGAACGAATCACGTCCTATATATGGAAGCGATCCGGGCACGGCGGTCGAGATCGGTGATCCTGCCGCGGTCCTTCTCCAGCCGCCGGGCGGTTGCGATCAACTCAGTGCGACTAGTTCTGCTTAGGCACGACGAATCTATCGTGTAGTACTGGCCTGCGACGACCTCCTCAGCGTCCAGAGCGACCACGAGAGCGACCTTTCCTCCTGGCTGTTCTTTCTGGCTCGGTCGAGTACTTGACCCTGCGCCACTGCACTCTCGTCGAGATTGCGGCGCCGCTCGTGAACTTCCGCGACTCGTAAGGCTTCAAGACCTGCAACTCGACGATTTGGGACGAGGACACGGCGTTAACGTCAGCGGCTCAGCCGCGCGTGCGCTTCGCGTTCTTCATCGTGACGCATCCCGCCGAGCTGCCGCGCGGACTGCTGGATGTTGCGTTCCCCGCGACGCTTGCGGATATTGGAATCACAGGGAGCATCCTCCAGTTCATTAGGCTTCATCAGGCTTCTGTGACTTGTGTAACACCATCCAGCAGCTCACTTGCGGTCCAGACGCAGGCAGCTCTTTTTGAGCTTCATCAGCTATCAAGAGAATGGACAAAAATTGCGATGAGTCAACTATCCGAGACCATCATCTCGTCCAGGGAGAATGTGCCTACCTGGTTGTGGATCGTCGTGTGCGGCGCCAGGCGCGTGTAACTGCCCAGGTGCTCTGGCATCTCGCCGTACGCGCGCGGCACGTGGCCGCGCAGAATGTCCGTCAGGTCCTCATTCAGCTGCCGCACCGCCAACGCCTCGGCCTCTTTCGGGTGCCGCGTGTTCGCGTGGGACCGCTTCTTGTCCACTTCAGCGTCGTGGAAGCGACGCGCGATCACCTCCACGAGCTTCGTGCGGTCAAAATGGAGCGGGTTCACGAGCCGGAGCGTGTCGAAGATGAGCGCGTCCTTAACCTGGAAGTCGAGCTCGTTCTCGCGCGCCATCGACGGCGACGAATTGATCTCAATGAGCCACGGGCGAAAGTTCGTGTCGAGCAGGACATCGTACCCGTACAGATCGAAACTGTTGACCTGGAACGGGATGTGGTCCTCGCCACAGATTAGCGCCTTCAAAATCACAGTCAGGATGTCGTTCTTGACGGTTGGGACGTCGGCGCCCATCGCTTCGAGCCGCTTCCACAGGTACGCGAGCGTCATCTTGGTGCCGCCGGCCTCGGCGTCCTGCTGCGCCGAATTGATCGGGTTCTCCGGATTCGCGGCGATCGCGTCCTGGTTCTCCTTCTGGATGCTGCTGTTCGTGAGGTGGATAAAGAGATTCGACAGGTCGCCGTCCTCGTACGCGCGCGTACACATGCGAACGAATCCTTCTTCGTAGAAGAACACCTCCAGCGGATTGAACGACGTCACGAGCACGTACAGGCGCAGGTCAAACTTGAAGCCGTCGAGCAGCAGCGGGTTCGCGATGTACTCCTGGATCACGACCTGCTCGCCGTACACCACGTCGCTCAGCGCGTTCACGAGCGAGATGCCGCGGCCGCGCGAGAGCGCCACGGGCTTCATGATCCAAATGTTCTTGCCGGGCGGCACGCTCTTGGCGCGCTCCTGGAACGCCTGCACGAACGCCACGTACTCTTGCGGGAGCAGAAAGCTCGCCGGGACTATGTCGTACGCCTGCTTGAGCCGCCCACCCATGGCCTGGTACTTGCCAATGTTCTTCTTGAGACAGTCCTTCCTCGTGAGCGCCTTGGCGTGCTGGAAGTGGTTCACCTTCTGCCACGCGAGCAGTGTCTTACGCTCGACGTTTGGTTTGCTCCACGTCCACAGCAGATTCCACGTGGTCTTGAGCCCGAGCCCGGACGGGTGCTCATCCCAATCGCCCAGTTTTTCGAGCGCCGTGACCACAATGTCGCTCACTTCTTTTCGAGACTGCGAGTTGATTCGGTAATGCGCCGTGTAGGGCGAAGTGATCGCCGCGGATGCGGAGCTGAACCCGTCGGGCGTCGGGATCGAGTTGCCAAACACTGTGGCGTAGTCGTTCATGATAGTCTCCCAGCTTTGGTATAGTTTGAGCTGCAGACGAAGCGCCTGGTCACTGGCGTGGGCGGCCGTCGCCGAGATGCTCGCGGTCGTCAGCAGGGACGAGTTGCTTGTGCTACCTCCTGCGGTGGAACCAGTCTGGAAAGCAAGACGCTGCTCGTACACGCTCGTGAGGATGCAGAAAAAGTTGGCGAAATACGAGCGGTAGTCCGGCACGTCGCGCCCGACAGGTCGCGGTACCGCCAGGCTTGTTGTCGAGGCTGAACCAGCGGTCTTCTTCTGTGTGGCGCGCGGGAGTGGCCGTTTTATTGTTGGGGACGGAGGGATACTAGGTGCTGCTAGTGCGGTTTGCGGTCGCGGAGGCGACTCGACCGCAGTGGGGGCCAACTCGATGCTGTCTCCATCGTGTGGCGAAATATCCGGTTCTTGGTTGGGGGCAGCGTGTGATCGCGACGCGGGACGACTGGATCGCGCAGTCACCTGCTGCTGAGTTTCGTCATGTCGGGTGCGAAGCTCCTCCAGCGCTGATTGGGTTCGCTCAGCGACAAATCGCTGGAGTTGCAGCGCGATCGCCGCGCGCGCACGCTCTTCTTGCACCTCTGCGCTCTCAGGGACGACAACATCCTCGGTGGCTCGAGTGTGGTCTTTTGTCATGCACGAGAGCTCTTGAACGGCATGATCACTGTCATTGTCTCCTTCTAAAAACCGGTTCGCTCGATCGTTACTGGATTCATCGATCTCTGGGTGCTCATCTGGAACACGGTCGGGAGATTGTACTTCATAGGACACAACTCGTTCCGGTTCTTCTTCTATCCGATCGTCGTCCTCACTAGCTTGGTCTTCCTCCTCTTCGTCACTGTGGTCGCCTTCAGGCTCCTCTGAAACCCCGTTGGCCGTCAGATTGTTCGCCTCTCCATTCTGCTGCTCAAGGTCTCTGTCCCCCTCCTCCTCTATCTTGATCACGACAGGCATATCGAGAATCGCCTTCTCGTTCGCTTCGTCATTGTCGGAGCAGTTGCTCACCTCGCTCTCGTCACTGCTGCTACTGGACACAACGGACGTGTCCTCACTATCCGCAGCACAGACCGACTGCGTCACTTGGACAAATCCACCACCTGGTGTCGTTGGCCCGGCCTCTTTCAGCTTCCGCTTGTTTCGCGCCTCTTCCTTCTTGGTCGCTTGAAGCGCCTGGCGAGCCATCAGCCGTTGGTACGCCGCCTGCCGCCGCTTCTCCTTCTCTCGTTCCTGCCGCTTTGCGGTCTCCTCCTCGATCTGCTGCTTGGTCTTCTTCTTCGCTTTCCTCTGCCGCGCCTTGAGCGAGTTTTCACTCGTGGTGATCACGAAGGCGGTGGTTACTGTGGCCTTTGCGAGCGCTTTGGCCTTGCTCAGCTGACTCTGAGGTGGATCAGCTGCTCTTTTCGTCACGGGCAACGCCGAGGTCGACTTGGTAGGAGCGAGGGCCACAGGCTGAGGCAGTTTGGCGCTCGGCATGGACCCTACCTTCGTGATTGCTTGAACGGCACTCGATGATTGCAGAAACACGGGGAGTGTCTTGGTACTGTTGTTGGTGTCGTTGTTGGCGTTGGACGCGAGCGCGACGGGCTCCTCGCCGTTCAGCAGCTTTAGCACACGTTCGCGCGCGCGCGCCTGCTCCATGTGGCGCTGCACGAGCCCGAGCTGCCGCGCGACGTACTTGCCCAGCTGCGCGTCGTCACTGTTCGTGTCGATCGCCAGCGATTTGTACAGCGCGACCAGGCCGGTCTCGCACTCGACGAGGTCCGCGAGCCGCAGGCGCGGGATGATCGCGAGCGGCACGAGCGGTAAGCTGTCCATGAAGTCCCGTAGCGCCACGAACCCGTCGTCGGTGTTCTGCGGGCGTGGCATCTCTGGAGTTCCGGGCGCGTGGAGAAGCTGCCGCGCCGACTGGACCATCGCGTCGCGCGGCGGCGAGTTGGATGGCCCAGCCGGCGTATGCGGTCTCGACGCCGCCGAGCGGGGGCGGCCATCGCGCTCGCTCCGCGGAGACGCCACTGGCTGAGCCGGCAGCCACGAAGGACGCATTCACGCAACGCCCAACACCCGAGTCTACGGCGGCGTGTGGGATCAATGCGAGCACAAAGGGTCACGGAGACCGTCCGGAATTAGTGGGGTTTGCCACCTTATTTTGGACGCCACGCCAACTGGGGACGCGCGGAAGACGCCTTAGCGCTTAGCGTTGGCGGAGAGCGCGCATGGTCGTGCTGGACGCGCGCGAGCGGTATTCGCGTGCCCGCAGCAACGCACCAGCGAGTTATGAGACCGGTGGTGAGACCAAGAAAACATCTGGAGACCAGCACTCCGATCGGTTTGAACTTGCAGATAGAGTACATTACCTAGTGTAGTGATCTATCTTACTGATTTACCAAATAGATCTTGGATCTTTTGGATAAGATCCACTGTCTTTCAAGCAAAATCAATCTAGCGACGCAAAAGCAAGAACAATGCCGTCGCCAAGCCCGCTCGTGGTCGCGTCGGCCGTGCTGGTGGTGCTCGCGGTGGTCTACCAGTCGCTCGCGCCGCCGCCGTCGCCGAGCGCCATCAAGCTCACGTACTTTGATGCGCCGGGCCGCGCCGAAGCCTCACGCGTCGCGCTGCGACTGGGCGGCGTCGCCTTCGAAGACGAGCGCCTCGCGCGCGACGCGTTTCTCCAGCTCAAGCCTTCGCTGCCGTTTGGGCAAGTGCCTGTGGTGACCGTCGATGGTGAGACCTTCGCGGAGTCGCAGGCGATCCTGCGCTACGCGGGCCGCGTCGCCGGGCTGTACCCGCCGAGCAACAACCCGCTCGGCGCGCTGCTGATCGACGAGCTCCTCACGGCGCTGGACGAAGTCGGGGAGACCCACATCACGCCCACGCGCCGCGAGAAGGACCCGGAGAAGCAGCGCCAGATGCGCGAGGCCGCGGTCGCCGGCCCGCTGCCCGCGGCGCTGGAGAAGTTGGAGAAGCGGCTCCAGGTGGTTACTTCCATGGAGATCTTCAAGCCGTTTTCGGACCAGGTGCTGCTCCACGAAGTCGCCGTGTGGCGCTTTGTGAGTTCATTTAACTCAGGCACTATCGACCATATCCCAAGCACGATCACTGACGCGTACGAGACGCTGAACGCGATCCACGCCAAGGTCGAGCAGGCCATTGCCGCTCTACCCGCGAGTGCAGCGTTGGCATCGGCTCGCAGTGCGGACGCCGAGCCGGTTGAGCTGCCCAAGAGCCTCAAACTGACGTACTTTGACTTTCCCGGCCGCGCCGAGCCGCTGCGCCTTGCGCTCCACATTGGCGGCGTCGCGTTCGAAGACGAGCGCCTCGCACGCGACGCGTTCCTCGAGCGCAAGCCGTCGCTCCCGTACGGCCAAGTGCCCGTGCTCACGGTCGACGGCGTCGAGGTCGCACAGACCTTCGCGCTGCTTCGCTTTGTCGGCACGTTGGGCGGCTTGTACCCGGTGAACGACCCTGTGGAGGCGCTCAAGGTCGACGAGATCATCGCGCGCGTGGAGGACGTGTACTACGCGCTCGCGCCCTCGGGTGCTGAGAAGGACCAGGACAAGAAGCGCGCGATGCGCGAGCAACTCGCGGCGGACCGCCTGCCCACGATGCTCGCGCTGCTTGACAAGCGTCTCGCGCACTGGAAGCAGGGGGCGCCGTTTGCGCTGGGCGACGAGATCAGCATCGCCGACGTGGCGGTGCTCAACGTCGTGCAGGTGCTCAAGAGCGGCCACGTGGACTTTGTGCCGGCGACGGTCGTGGACGCGTTCCAGACGCTCGTGGCCGTCCACGACGCCGTGCTCGCCCACCCGCGCGTGGTGGACTGGTACGCACGCGCTCAGTGAAGCGAAGGATGCCCCTGGAGCAAGCGCGAGTTGCACACGAAAGTCTGCGACGTGTGAGCTGCTGGACATCGTATCTTAGTTGATTGCGTAATTTCATCGATTCAAAATGTGCATGAAAGATCAAACCCACTGATATAAAGTGACGAAGCTGGATGCGTCATCACGATTGGATCTTCAACCATCATTCTGCTGGGCAAGATCAGTTGGTTAATGGTCGATCTCCACAAAGATTGCGTCTTTGCGTTGCGCCCATTCCGCGTCCCCGTTCGCGCTTCCTCGCCCTTTGGTCTCACTTTCCAATCTTCCGTCCAAGCAGCCCCAAGCGCCTTCCACCACCAGCTGAAGATGGCGCCGCCCCCGACGCTCAAGCTCACGTACTTTGACCTGGCGGCGCGCGCCGAGGGCTCGCGCGTCATGCTGCGACTCGGCGGCGTGCCCTTCGAGGACGAGCGCGTGTCGCGCGCCGACTTTACGGCCACACTCAAGGCGACGCTGCCGTACGGACAGGTGCCCGTGCTCACGATTGACGGCGAGCTGCTCGCGGAGACGCAGGCGATCCAGCGATACGCGGCGCGCGTGGCCGGCATGTACCCGCTGGACGACCCGCTGGCGGCGCTCATGGTCGAGGAGCTCATCACGACCGTGAGCGACCTGTACGAGACCAAGGTGATCGCCTCCATGCGCGAGCAAGACCCCGAGAAGAAGCTCAAGCTGCGTCAGGCCATGGCGACCGAGCTGCTGCCGACGGCGCTGCGCCAGATCGAGGCGCGGCTCGAGCAGCTCGCCGAGTACGCGTACTTTAAGCGCGCCGACGGCAAGATGTTCGCGCACGAGATCGTGCTTTCCATGTTCATCGCGACGCTCCAGTCCGGACGCGTCGACCACGTTCCCACGACGATCGCCGACGGCTACGCGCGGGCCATGGCGACCCACAAGCGAGTGCAAGACGCTATCAAGGCCGGGCAAGCGATCTCCACGCCGCCGGCGTTCCCTGTGACCCCAACAAAGCAGAAGCCGCAGAAGTTAAAGCTGACGTACTTTGACATCCCCGCGCGCGGCGAGTTCATCCGGCTCGCGCTCCACATTGGTGGCGTGGCCTTTGAGGATGAACGTATCACGTACGCGGACATGCCCGCGCGCAAGCCGGCGCTGCCGTTCGGCCAGCTGCCGGCGCTGGAGGTCAACGGCGTCGTGATGGCCCAGTCGTTCGCGCTGCTGCGCTACGCGAGCATGCTCTCCGGACTCTACCCGGTCCACGATCCGCTCGCGGCCGCGCGCATGGACGAGATCATCGCTCGCGTCGAGGAAGTGTACCACGCGTTCCAGGCGTCGTTCGACACCAAGGACCCGGAGCAACGCCGCGCGATCCGCGAGCGTCTTCTCGCCGCGAACACGATCCAGCCGATCTTCTCGACGCTCGAGAAGCGCATCCAGCAGTGGCAGAAGGCGGGACCGTTCGTGTTTGGTGAGACCTTGAGCATCGCGGACCTCGCGGTGTACCACATCGTGGACTTCCTCAAGAGCGGCGACTTCGACTACGTCCCGGTGACCATCGCCGACGAGTTCACGACGCTCGTGGGTATCCACGCGGCCGTGCTGAACCACCCGCGCGTCAAGGACTGGTACGCCACGCGCCCGGCCAAGTAGGGGCGTTCCGTATTGGCGCATGCCCAAGCATTCTTGCCTCATACCTCGTGTATCACAGTGGGAACTCACGTCACTTTCATTGAATATCCAAACATGAATAAAGTATCTCACGCGTACGAGGCTTTGCGTGCGGTCTCCGACCACTCGCTCTCCGAACGCGTATCAAACGACGACAGCGTCGAGGACAGGGAGACGCCGCCGTGGCGAGCGCGAGCGTCCTTGCGGACCAGCTCGTCCAGCGCGATGTCGAACGCGCTGGTCTTAGTCACAGCGTCGATACACGCGACGCAGAACGGCACCTGCTGCACGTCGAGCCAGCCGTCCGGCGCGACGGAGGCGAGCTGCTTTTTGACGCGGCAGGACGTGCAGACCACGTCGAGGCACAGCTGGCAGCGCGACGCAAAGCCTTTCTTGCCGAACGAGAGCGCCGCCATCGATGACAGCGTCTTGGAGCAGATCGAACAGCTCTTGCTGTCGACGGCCGCGAACGACGACGACTTGCGGCGGCGCCGGATGACCCCGTGGCGGTCGAGGTGGCGCGTGCGCAGCGCGTACGCGAGCTTCTTGAGCTGCGCCGTCTGGATCGTGCGCCACGTCGAGAGCATCGCTTCGGTCGCTGACTTGACCACGAGCGCGCGCACGATGCGGCCCGTCGGGTCCACGAACCCTTTGCCAAACATCTCGACCACGCCCTCGCGGTGCTGCCGGTAGAGCCCGACGATGGACATGTTGCCACGCATGCAGCCCTGGATGCGGTGCGTCTGCGGGAAGTCCACCGAGTGGAGCAGTTGGTACCCGATGAGTTCGCCTGAGCGCGGGAGCCGCATGAGCCCCGTGGCTTCGAGGTAGACCAGATCACGGTTGCTGACCAGCGTGCGCAAGTGGAGCGCCTGGCCCTTGATGCACCACTTGACCGTCAGAGACCGAAAAGGGTCCACGGGCGTGGGCTCGCGCAGTCGCGCCAGCACGGCCGAGTCGATCATGCCGTCCTGGATGTACGCCGTCTTGATGCGCATCATCTCGGTCGTCGGGTTGGTCACGCCGTACATGGTGTCGTAGAGGTCGCCCTGGATCGTGCCGACGGTGAGTAAGATCGGTAGGTCACTGGCGTCGCCCACGGGCGGCTCACTGTCGAGGTCTCCGCCATACGCACTGCCCGCGTCCATGCTGTCGGTCGAGAACCGTTGGCTCATCGCTGTGTCGCGGCGCGCGCGACGCTGCCGGCGGTCCGGCGGGCGCTCCTTGTACACGTGGACGTCCTCGCGCTCCTTTACGAGCTTCCAGCGCGACGCGTCGACCGAACGCGTCGCGTCCTCCATGTGCTCCTCAAACTCGACAGCGACCTGCGCGATCAACACGCGCGCGAGCTCCTCGAGCTGGCCGCTCGCCTGCCGCGAGAGCTGTAGCGGCTCGAACGGGCTGCTGAAGCTGGCTGCCATTGCTACACAGTGTCGTTGGTTGGGCAACTGAGACCCTCGTGTTTCTCGGTGCGAGCTAGCGGGGAAATGGGCGAGTGGGCAGGCAGAGTCGGCGGTTCCGGCGCGCTCGCCCTCGCTGGCCCGCGTGCGCGTCAGCGGTTGCGTTCTTCGTGTTTGCCCGGGAAGCGACGTGGGCACTGGACTGGACAGCCGCCGTATGGTGCGTGGGTGCGGGCCTGTCTGGGAAGCACGTCCAACTCCCGCTTCAACGACGGCAACTGCGTCGGTCTCAGTGAACTCAATCAAGCCAGCGGTGTTCGGACGTCGTCCCTCCGAGTCACCGGAGATACTGTACATACACACAAGCAGGACGCGCGGAGGAAGGCTCCCAGTGGCGGATTGCAGACCGGAGAGAGGGGGCGGCGACCAGATCCGGCCAAGCCTAACGGGCCTGGGAGCCAGCTGGGGGCGTCACGAAGAGGTGATGGTCTCACCTCCCCACCGACACTGAACACGGCCGAACGCTGTAAGCAAACCAGCGATGGCACTTGCCACGGGGCAGCAACCCCCCCTCGCCCTAGGACCTCCGCAGCTCCAGTTTCCGGTGCCAAGGCGCGCAGCGAGGTCAGGTCGCACAGCAAGTCCTCTGTGCCCACACAATGGCGGAAGCACTGTAGCGATGCTGCCTTGATATACTGATTTAGTAACATGAAAATAACCTATAGAAGTATGTGTACGCGCTGCTTGAACCCACTTTTTGACTCTCTGACAATCACTCTGCACGTCACCACTGGCTTCAAGCTCATCTTCGCAGCAAGATCGCGCTGGCGTGCGCTGAGTGGCTCAAGTCGCGTTGCCACGGTGGCACACCATGCCAATGTCAGTGGCACTGCCACGGACAGTTCCTCTCATTCTCGGACACGCCGCACAGCGCGCAAGACGCCCCGACAAGCATGACATCGCTGCCCGCGCTCAAGCTCTCGTACTTTGACCAGCCCGGTCGTGCCGAGGCGATCCGCACCATGTTCCGCCTCGCCGGCGTGCGCTTCGAGGACGAGCGGCTCACGCGCGAAGCGTTCCTGAAGCTCAAGCCAACGCTACCGTACGGCCACGTGCCGGTGCTCGAGGTCGACGGCGAGGAGATCGCCGAGGCCCAGGCCATCCAGCGCTACGCCGCGCGGCTCGCGGGCTTCTACCCGGTCAACGACCCGATCGCGGCACTCATGGTGGACGAGATCCTCGCGCGCGTCAGCGACCTGAGCGATGTCAGGATGGTGCCGATCATCCGCGAGAAAGACGCGCAGCAGCGGAAGCGCCAGGCCGAGGCGCTGGTGAAGAACCACCTGCCTGCGGCCTTCATCGAGCTCGATGCGCGCCTGGAGTGGATGCGCACGTACCCGCTTTTCCGCGACGCGCCCAGCAGCCAACTGTACCTCCACGAGATCGTGGTTGGTACGTTCTTGGAGATGCTGCGGACGGACTACAGCGCCCTCGTGCCCGCGAGTTTGACTATCGGGTACCCAGCTATCACGGCGGTACACGAGAAACTCGTCGCGGCCCTCGTTGCGAACGAAACGACCCGTATACGTCTTGCAAACGCAGTGACAGTCGCGCCCGTGGCTCGCCCCGCCAAACTTCGGCTCACGTATCTTGATCTCAGAGCGCGCGGGGAGTTCGTGCGACTCGCTCTCCACATCGGCGGCGTGTCTTTTGACGACGAGCGCGTCACGTACGAGCAGATCAACAACGGCCACGGGAAGCTTCCTTATCGCCAAGTGCCCGTGCTAGATATTGACGGCCGCGTACATGCGCAGACGTTTGCGCTGCTTCGCTACGCGGGTACGTTGAGCGGGTTGTACCCGGTGGATGAGCCTTTTCAGGCTGCCAAGATCGATGAGCTCGTCTCGCGCGTGGAGGATTTTTACTCCAAGCTCCAGCCCTCGGCGGACCAGAAGCTCCCCGAGACGCGCCGCGCCATGCGCGAGCAGTTGCTCGCGGATCGGGAGCTCCGGACCACCTTGAGCTCGCTGGACAAGCGCATCGCGCAGTGGAAAAAGCCAACGGCAACCGCGGCGTTTGTGTTTGGCGATACCATGACGATCGCCGACCTCGCGGTGTATCTGATCGTGGACTACATCCAGCGGGGCGACTTCGACTACGTTCCAGTGACCATCGCCGACAACTGCACGGAGCTCGTCGCTATCCATGCGGCCGTCACGGCGGATCCACGAGTCCAGGACTGGTACGCGACGCCCGGACGAAAGTAAAGCGTGGACTCTCCTAACTTCTACCTTCTCTCTCGATCAAGCCAACGCAAATCGTCTCTATTCAGATCTCAAGTTCGCCCCCCCGAAGGCTGAAGGCCTCCCTGAGTCTTGAATTGTACTTTGGATAAATATGATATTCCCTAAACCTAGAACGCTATCCGCATGAGGCTGTCTTCGAGCGAGTTTCGGTCGCCGATGGACTCGGTGGGCGATAGTGACGACCCAAACGAGCCGTCGCCGTAGCCGCGATGGGCGTCCTTCTGCACCAACTCGTCCACCGCGATCTCGAACGCGCTGGTCTTGCCCACAGCGTCGATACACGGGATGCAGAACGAGATCGGCTGCATGTAGAGCACTCCGTCGGGCCCGATCGCAGCGAGGCGCTTCTTCACGCGGCACGTCGCACAGATCGACTGCGCGCAGAGTCGGCACTGGTGCCTCGCGCTGTTCAGGCCGAACGAGAACGATGCACTCAGCGACGACCGCGGGCGCGTGCACACGGAGCAGTTGGGCTTCTCGCCCTTGCGGGGCAGCGAGACCTCGCGTTTACGCCGCAGGTCGGTGCGCTGGCTCACGATCGACCACTCGACGTGGCGTCGGCGGATCGCGTGCGCGAGTTTCTTCATGTGCGCCGTGTGCATCGTGCGCCAGCTGCTAAGCATCGCGTCGCCGGCCGATTTGACCACGAGCGCGCGCACGATGCGGCCCGTCGGATCTACGAAGCCCTTGCCAAATAGCTCCACCGTGCCCTCACGGTGCTGTCGGTAGAGCCCGACGATCGAGACGTTCCCACGCATGCAGCCTTGGATGCGGTGCGTCTGCCGGAACTCGACCGAGTGGAGGAGCTGGTACCCGATGAGCTCACCCGTGCGCGGCAGCCGCGTGAGCCCTGTAGCCTCCAAATACACCAGATCGCGGTTGCTGACCAGTGTGCGTAGGTGGAGCGCCTGGCCCTTGATGCACCACTTGACTGTCAACGACCGGAACGGATCGTCCTTGGTCGGCTCCTTGAGCCGCGCGAGCACGGCCGACTCGATCATGCCGTCCTGGATGTACGCCGTCTTGATGCGCATCATCTCGGTCGTCGGGTTGGTCACGCCGTACATGGTGTCGTAGAGGTCGCCCTGGACCGTGCCGACCGTGAGTAAGATCGGCAGGTCGCTCGAGTTCTCGTCGTGGAGCCCGCCCGCCGGGACATCTGCATGGGCGCCGTGGCGGTCGCTGTAGTGGAACGCAGAGGACTCGCCGTCCACGGCGAACAAGTCCTCGCTCGTGACCGAAAAGTTGTAGGTGCCCGGGAGCGCGGCGCCGGCGCCGTTCCGGTCGGACCGCTCGTTGCTGTCGGCCGTGCCGCGTCGCCGGCGCTGCTTGCGACTCGGTGTCCGCTCCTTGTACACGTGGACGTCCTCGCGCTCCTTGAGCAGCTTCCAGCGCACGGGGTCCACAAACCGCTTGGGGTCGGCCAAGTGGGTCTCGAACTGGTCGATCACCTGGCCCACCACGACGCGCGCGAGCTCCTCGAGCTGGTCCGCCTCGTACCGCGAGAGGTGCAGCGGCGCGAACGGACTCGTGTGCCGCGCCGCCATGGGGGTTGGTCTCACTTAGATGAATTATCTGAGACTGTGGATTCTCCGGAGATGCCGAGGCTGCAAGTCCGCGAGTGCTTCCGGGAGATGGTCTGGAGCGAGGCGAACGCGTCAAACGCGGAGCGTGATCCCGCCGTGCGCAACCTTGGTGCGTACCTGTAGTACGGTATCGAGGACCTGGAGCCTCCAGGGGGCGGAACGAAAGTGGATCTCTGGATGTGGGTCTTCTGGGGATTCCTTGAAGAACGGGAAGGCGTGTTTGTCCTCCGCCCCGCTTGTTTGTGGATGGCGCGCTCGACCGTTCGCTCCGCAGTTTTGAATGAGCAGCGGTCCGCGAAGGAGGATGGGCCGGTCGCTTCGATGGACAGTCCGACGCTGCTGGCTGACGCCTCTTTCTGGAAACGGCAACTGCAGCGACTGATTCCGGTGACCGGTTGGAAGCGGAACCTCGGTTGATACAGTACATTTATGATGTAAGTGTTGCGTAGAGTCTCCGCCTACTGAGATAGAAGCTTTCGGGACTGGGTTCGATGGACCTGGCTCTGTCTCCAGGTCAAAAGCGCACGAGTTTTTCCCAAAACTAGTACCACCTGGGAGCCAATTTCCCAAAACTAGTACCTTTCCCAAAACTAGTACCTTTCCCAAAACTAGTACTAGTACCAAGCACACCGATCGCAATCCACACGTGATATCCAACTGATGCGCATAGTTTCCACGGCAGCACTGGGCGTACGAACGCCCTACCTGGCAAAACTCGCTAGTACGGCTCTTCTTCAGGGTTCTCGCTGACTCATTATAGGCAGCAACGCCGCGAGGGTCACACGGCACCTAACATTTTTCGGGTAGCGGCCAAGGCTGAACGGAGTCGCAAAGCCCTTGCCACAGCGGCCGCACTTCACATAGGCTTTCCATTTGCCATGGCTCGTGCTGCTGCCTTCGTAGGTGCCAACGCTAAGCGCTGAGCCTCGTTGACCTTCATGCAACCGTTTTCGTTGATTGTGTGGCTTGGTACTAGTACTAGTTTTGGGAAAGGTACTAGTTTTGGGAAAGTGGCTCCCAGGTGGTACTAGTTTTGGGAAAACCTCAACGCGCACGCCATACTGCATCGCTTTCCGCCGAGCTGGGGAGAGGAGACCGCCGCCTGCGTCTCGTCGCTTTGGATTCCGCGGCGGGGGAAACCGGAAAACAACGGCGTTTGCGTCATGGACTTCCAGCGTGGCGACTTCACGACGCCGGTCGGGTTCGTGCATGAGTCTGATGCACGTGAGATAGAAAGCGGTCACACAAAGGGGAAAAGCGTGGGAAATCCTGAGATGTGTCGACCAAACTGACTGTGAATCCAGCGCCGCGAGTCCGGATCAGATCAGCGCGTCCTCGATTGGCGTGGTGACGCGATGCGCCAAACTGAAGTCGGGCGACCTCAACTGAGGATCCGCTTCGGCAATCGGCTGCCTTTTCTCCACAGCAAGGTTGGTATGGTGGATGCAAGCGCCCGCCGCCACATCAGAACCCGATGAGGCTGTCAGCCGTGGAGCTGCGGTCTCCGATGGTCTCCGTTGGCGACAGCGACGACCCGAACGAGCCTGTATGAAGCTGTCGCTCCCGCTGGACGAGCTCTTCGACCGCAACGTCGAACGCGTTCGCGGCCGCCACAGCCGCCACGCAGACCACGCAGAACGAAACGGAGACCATGGACAGCGCGCCGCTCGGCGCGATCGACGCGAGCCGCCGCTGGACGCGGCAGGCCGCGCAGAGGCCGCGCAGGCACAGCCGGCAGCGGTGGTGCCCGCCAGCAGCTTTCTTGCTCAGCGCGAACGGCAGGAGCGACGGGCTTGTAGACTTGAGACACACGCCACATGCGGCCGTCTTGTCCGGCGTGGCGCCATGAAGCGGCGTCTGATAGGGCTCGCGCTTGGCGACGGCCTGGCGCCGGCGCACGGCGTAAGCGAGCTTCTTCATCTGCGCCGTGTGCATCGTGCGCCAACTGCTGAGCATCACGTCGCTCGCCGACTTGACCACGAGCGCGCGCACGATCGGGCCGGTCGGGTTCACGAAGCCCTTGCCGAAGGTCTCGACCACGCCCTCGCGGTGCTGGCGGTAGAGCCCGACGATCGACAGGTTGCCGCGCAGACAGCCCGGGACAGCGTGCGTCTGCCGGAACTCGACCGAGTGGAGCATCTGATAGCCGACAAGCTCGCCGCTGTGTGGAAGCCGCGCGAGTCCCGTGGCCTCCAAATACACCAAATCGCGGTTGCTCACGAGTGTGCGGAGGTGGAGCGCCTGGCCTTTGATGCACCACTTGACCGTCAGGCTGCGGAACGGGTCGTCCCTCGTGGGCTCCTTCAAGCGCGCCAGCACCGCGCCATTGACAATTTGATCCTGAATGTACGCCGTCTTGATGCGCATCGACTCGGTCGACGGGTTGGTCACGCCGTACATGATGTCGTTCAAGTCTCCACGCAGCGTCCCGACTGACATCAAGATCGGCAGGTCGCTGGAGTCGTCTTCACATGAGCTCGCATGGTCGCGTTGCTGCGGTTCGATACGATGGTCCCCGTCCAGCACGAACAAATCCTCACTCGTGACAGAGAACGCAAACGGCCGTGGCTCGAGGGTACTGCCACCCAGCGCGTCCGCCTGGTCCGTGGCGCGGCGTCGTCGACGCTGCTTGCGGCCAGGCGAGCGCTCCTTGTAGATGTGGATGTCTTCGCGCTCCTTGGCCAGCTTCCAGCGCGCCGGGTCCACAAACCGCTTGGGGTCGGCCAAATGCGCCTCGAACTGGTCCATGACCTGGCCGATCACGACGCGCGCGAGCTCCTCGAGCTGGCCGGCTTCGTACCGTGAGAGCTGCAGTGGCGGGAACGGGCTCTCGAATCGGGTCGACATTTCTGTGGTTTCCAGAGCGGAGTATGGCGGCTGGTATCCTGAAATGGCGGAGTGGCTGACGTCGGCCTGTGGGGTTGGTATGAAGTTGACAAGTGGGGGCGAAGAGAAGACGAGGATCGGCCACGGGTTCCGAGAAGAGCTCTTTGTACGAGTACGCTCGGTACGGTACGATCTCTCTGGTTGAACAACAAGTGGTCCGGTTCGACAGGCCGGTCGCCAGTGAATCGACGAGGGTCTCAACACGCCGTTCCTTCGACCGCGCCGACCACAGTATGCCTCCAAGTCGCTTCCAAGGACTGCCAAACCCCATAGTCTCGAAATGAACATGCGTCTTGGCGTCCAATCGCCGTGGTATTCTAGTGCGATATGAGCCTTCTAGACTTCATACCGACTCATCGGACAGTCCTGGTCATCATACTAATAGGTTCGTGTGTGGGAGGATGACCAGCCCAGCGGGCAGGACGGGTACTATGAACCCACAGTCCCGCTTCAGACGAGGGAAATCAACCGCTCCATTGGCACGAGAACAGACAACAATGTGTTCTTGCTTTGCCTACTGCTAAATACGACCTACGGACATCACGGGGACACCTACGCACGCATTCTCTGAATGTATGAACAACCTACGGTGTGGGAGGATTGGCTGGGTACGTCCGAGCGGTGGAACCGCGGACGTCGGCAATGGAGAAGGCCCAAGACTCTTTACAGCATGGACGTGGCGCCGCGCGCGTTCTCGGGCGTGTCGAACGACCGCAGGTTCACGACCATGAGCGAGTCGTCGCGGTCGGCGTCCTTGTCGCCGAGGCGCTTGCGGCGCACGACGATCGCGACCACCGCGAGCGCGAACACGCCGATCGCGCCCATGACCGTGAGCACGATGATCGCCGGACTCGTGGCCGCGGCCTCGCCCGACTTGGTCGTGGCCTGCGTGCCGCCACCGGCGGGGCTGCCCGCGCCCTCGGTCGAGGTCTCCTTGTTGGCCGCCGCGGGCGAGGGCGTCGTGGCGCCGGCCGCGTCCGCAGCGTCCAGCACACCCGACTCCTCGGTCGCGCCGCCCTTGTTGACGTGGCTCTCGGCCTCCTGCGAGCTCATGGTCGAGTCGTCCGCGGCGCGCACCGAGCCGGGCAGCGTGCTGTTCGCGAGCGTGTCGAAGACGCCGGCCTCGGCCGCGACCGACGAGCTGTCCGCGCGCTGCTCGGACTGCGAGGCCGAAGGTGTGGCCAAGGGCGCCTTGGTCGGCGCCTGCGTCGGCGCGGCCGTGGGCGCCGGTGTCACAGGAGCGGGGGCCGGAGCAGGAGCAGGAGCCGGAGCCGGAGCGGGGGCCGGCGCGGGGGCGGGGCCGGGCGCGGGCTGCGCGCCGCCGCGGCTGAACTGGTAGCTGCCTTCCGTGCACGAGCCGGCCGTAAGTGAGACCGTGTCGGTCACGGACTCGCCGCTGACCGACGTGAGCGTGACGCGGACGGCGCTGAGGTCGGTCTGCGACGTGCTCTGGCCATTGAGCAGGTAGTAGTACGCCGAGGGCACCATGGTCGTGGTCTGCGAGTTGATGGTCATGCCGGCCACACCAGTGGCCATGTTTGCCGGCTGGATGGCCGTCCAGAACGGGTTGCTGCCGCCCTTGAGGCAGTACTTGATGTTGCCGGCCACGGGGCAGTCCACGAACTTCCACTTGAGCTTGTACCGCGACGGGTCGCTGCCCGTGAGCGTCCGGAAGACCGAGGGCGAGACGTCCAGGTCGCCGAACTTGCACTCGGGACACTGGTCCAAAATGTACACGAGCTTGGTCTTGGACTGGTCCGCGCAGCGCGCGTCCGCGCACGACACGAGCGCGCAGCGGCCGCAGTTCTTGGTGCCCTCCCACTGCGGGTTGTTGATCGCGGCGTAGTCATTGGCCGCGTCCGCCGGCGCGTGCATGAAGTTGCAGTTACCTGCGGACGGCTGCCCGAGCGTGTACGTGGTCATGTCGCCCGTAAAGTACTCGTCCGCGCGGACGGTTGAGGTCGTGGCCGCGGCCGCAAGCACGGCCACCGCGCTGAGAGTCATCGTGCGTGTCGTCCACATCGTGGCCTGTGGGGGAAGCTACAACTGTAACGAGGACGGAAACTTGGGAATGCGGGCAGTCCGGCCACACAGCCCAGGCGCGAGGAAACCAACTAGCGGCCACAGGCGTACGCTTCACTGGGGCTCGCGCTGGCCACGCTGTGGCCAACAGACAAACCGCAGTTGCGGACCGAGCATTTGTTTCGCTGAAGGTGACCTTCCCACCCGCCAGCTGGGCGAACCTATTTGGGCTGATCCGCCTAGAGTTCAGTGCAGAACGCTGACGGTTGCGCGAAGGTGACGGGAAACGTCCCCAGCTGTTCCGATGCCATTGGGTGGCACTTGGCGTGACCCAGAGACGCTGGCCCCATGCGGACGGTCGTGCGCTGTGTTGGGTGTGCTGTGCAGCGGCCAGGATGCAGACTCCGAGGATGTTGGTCCGTGTGGGCGTCCACACTGTGGCCGAGTTGTGGCCGCGGAGGTGAGTTCTTTTACGGAGAATGTGTGATCCGACGCCATGGCTCTACAGCGTGATTCTGCCACCGCTGGGCGCACTGGCGCGTGATCTCTACAGAGAGGAGAGCGAGGAGGAGCGGATTCCGTGAAGGGCACGATGGAACAAGTTGTTCCGAACAACATCGTGGCACGAAAAGAACCACGCACGACGAGTCAGTCATCTACTTAGATAGGGTAGCGTTCAGTTTAGAAATGATCTACTCAAATGGGTTATATATGTTGTGTCTAGAGGTTCATACACGTCAACACGTAGGGATCCCATCAAAACTCGATCCGCCGTTCAATGGGTCTAGTCCTCGAGGCGACGGCAGGAGACCTTCTTGGTGGACGTCGGCGTCGATGGCGTCACAGGCGCCTTCGTGGTCGAGGCTGGGGACGGGGCCGTAGTGGCAGGCGTGGTCGAGGCCGGGACTGTTGTTGCCGCGGGTCCCGTCGTCGCCGGGGCCGAGGATGAGGCCGGGGCAGTCGTCGTGGTGGGCGACGCAGGTGCCGAAGTTGTGGCCGCAGGCGCAGCTGGCGCGGGGGCAGTCGTCACGTCGTCCTTGTCATCATCGTCCTCACCATTGTCCGTGTCCGAGTCGGCCGCCGCAGAGGGCGACGGTGTCTTGGTGGTCTCCGTTCGCGGGGGCGCACGCGTGGTCTTCGTGGGCGTCGGCGCCGTGGTCGAAGGAGTAGCAGGACGCTTCGTGGTCGGGTTCGGACTGGCCGTGGGCGGCGTCGGCGACACGGGCGCCTTGGTCGTGGCCGCGGGCGTGGCCGACGGCGTCACGGCGGGCGACGCCGGCGCGATGCCGCTTACCGTGAACTGGCTCGCGCCATCGGTGCACGCGCCGACCTTGAGCGCGACCGTCTCGGTGACGGTCTCGCCACTCAGCGACGTCACCGAGACCTTGACCGAGGACAGGTTGATGTTGGATTCCAGCAGGTAGTAGTACGCCGACGGCACCATGGTCGTGGCCTGCGAGTTGATGGTCACGCTCTTGACGCCGGCGGCGGCGTTGGCCGGCTGGACCGCGGCGTAGTACGCATTGCTTCCGGACTTGAGGCAGTACTTGAGGTTGCCTGTGACGGGGCAGTCGACAAACTTCCAGTTGATCTTGTAGCGCGACGGGTCGCTGCCCGTGAGCGACTTGAACACGGACGGCGAGACGTCCAGGTCGCCGGACTTGCACTCCGGACACTGGTCCAGAATGTACACGATCTCGCTCTTGGTCGTGTCCTTGCAACGCGAGTCCGCGCACGAGACCTCGGCGCAGCGGCCGCAGTTCTTGGTGCTGTCCCACTGGGCGCCGTTGAGCGCGGCGTAGTTCTGCATGGCGCCGGCGGGCGCCGCCATGAAGTTGCAGTTGCCGGACGACGGCGAGCTGAGCGTGTACGAGGTCATATCTCCGGAAAACTGCTGGGCACTGGCGACCGCGCTGAGCAGCGCGGCGGATCCGGAGATCCAGAGAAGCTGGCGGCGTGCCGTCCACATCGTTCCGGCGTGGTGTGTATGCTGGGGAGGGCGTCTCTCGCTGCTGGTCAAAGAGGGAGTGGCGTCGCGGGCAGCGCACCGAGTCCCTCACGAGGCGCCGTGCCAGTCAACAATCATAAATAACCGAGGAGGCATCTCTGGATGTCCGGACGTCTGGACGCAGCGTGCACGCAAGTTTCCTCTGCCGAGCAGCGAAGCTTCCTACCCACCATATGGCCGCGTATGACTACAGTGACCGTGGTGCACGAAACTCCGGATATCCAGAAAACAACCACGATGTTTCGGTTTCGGAGTGGTACACTGGTACAACGTGACGGTTCGCCGCTGCCATCCGGAGATCTATCTCAGAGTGCCCAGAGGCGGTCATGTGCCTGCCCACCGAGCCTCTGTTCAGCAGCGCGACGCGAGGTGCGTGTCGTCGTCCAGTTGCCGTCGTGCTGTGCCAACGTGGCATGGCAAGAGGTCGACGACACGGTGAAGCGCCACAGACACGGTCTCTGGATTCCAGCCCTAGGAACGGTGGAGATCCCAGGACATAAGGACAAGCACGCCAAGGCATCAACGGAAGACAGCGGTGGAGGCACGTCATTCGCGCATCAAGGAGTTGGTCGATTTGGTTACGATGTCCAATTTTCAATGACGCAGCCCGCACGCACGTATGAGGAGCATGGTGTTCGACGGTTCTACGCCGTGAATTGCTTGGTGCCGGTGGCGCACGCGCCGGCCGTGAGCGAGACCGTGTCCGTGATGGTCTGGCCGCCGATCGAGGTAACGGAGACCTTGACCGCCGACAGGTTGATGGCGGTCGTGGACTGGAGCAGGTAGTAGAACGCGGACGGCACCATCGTGGTCGGCTGGCCGTTGATGGTCACGCTCTTGATGCCCACGGCCGAATTCGCCGGCTGCACGGCGACCCAGAACGGGTTGCTCCCGACCTTGAGGCAGTACTTGAGGTTGCCCGAGACGGGGCACGTGACAAACTTCCACTTGATCTTGTAGCGCGCCGGATCGCTGCCCGTGAGCGTCTTGAACACCGACGGCGCGACGTCGAGGTCGCCCGACTTGCACTCCGGACACTGGTCCAGCAGGTACACGAGCTGCGTCTTGGTCGTGTCCTTGCAACGCGAGTCCGCGCACGAGACGAGTGCGCAGCGACCACAGCTGCGCGTGCTGTCGAACTGCGGGGCGTTGAGGGCCGCGTAGTTCTGGCTGGCGCCGGTCGGTGCGGTCATGTAGTTACAGTTGCCGGACGAGGGCGAGCTGAGCGTGTACGCTGTCATGTCGCCCGTAAACTCCTGTGCGGTTGCCGAGATGAGGAGCACCGTGGCCGAGGCCGTGAAGGCGAGAAGCTGGCGGAGTGGCGTCCACATGGCGTGCTGGAAGAGCGTCGTGGCTTGGATTACCAGGTTGAGGGCTTGAGAGGAGGTTGTGGAATGAGAAGCATCGAGAGAGGCTCGTGAGATCGATGAAGCACGCGCACGGCGTCTTCGCTCCTACGAGGCAGGAGGCCCCGAAGAGGACCTTGGACGGCCCCAGGGTGGCTCGAGTTACAGCAACCGATGCACTGGACGCATGCCAGAGCTTCGTCCGCTGAAGACACGGGTGGGGTGGACATGGCAAGTCCGTGGAAGCGCCAAGCAATCTCACGCAGAGTGATCAGAATGGTGGCTTCCGCCCACTGTGGTCCGCAGAGCCCATTCGATATTCTTCGACCGGAACAAGTATTTCTACGTTCTCGTGCGTTTACGCCCAGCAAACGTCCCCATTCATCGCCGTTCCCACGGGTTCCCGCCATACACGCGAACACGCCGCGATGACTCGCCATCGAAGGATTCAAAAGCACACGAAAGAAACGTTGACAAGGGGATAGTCACGAGTGCAGACGGAGCAAGTTTGTCGTGTTGAGCCCAATCCAGCGTGCTGTCTGCTGGCCATAAATCTTTTCGAACGCTCCACGCCACAAGACGTCGAGACTCGTTGACCTATCTGACTCGACAGCTCCTTCCACTGGCAAAATTATCTAGGTGATAGCATTGAAGATCCGGTCCCAAGATTCGAAAACCGTCGCCCTGCAATCGATCGCACAGTGATGTTACGATTGACACGCAACCACTCCAGGCTTCTGAAGATGCTGTGGCTAGCAGCCTTTGCCGCCAGCGATCGCGAGGCACGCGGTCGACGGGAAGATCGCCATGATGTTGGTGGTCACCGACCACACGAGCGCGAGACTGAGGTACGCGACCGTGACCGCGCCCAGCAGGAAGCTCGAGCCGCCGATGCGCTTGAGCATCTGGGTCTCTTCTTTTTGCCGTGGTAGCAAAAAGATCCACACGAGCGACATCAAGTTCATCGTGTACCGGATCCAGATCGTGATGCTGACGTCGTGCCGCACGGCGTGCGTGTCTTCCTGGATGCGCGCGTTCGAAAGGTCCCACATCGAGTTGATGAGGATCGTGAGCGAGTTGGCAAAGGGGCCGGTGAGGTTGGCCACGGTGGTCATGAGCCCGTACATCGCGCCTTCGTGGCCCTCGACCGCTAACTCCACACACACGAACGTGGACACGATGAACGACATGCCGTACGGGAGCTGCTCCAGCACGGGGATGCCCAGCCAGAACCACTGGTTGCGCACCACGCCCCACACGGTGCACATGGTGACCAGCATGTCAAGCAGCACCACGGACACCACAGTGACGACCGGGATCGTGCGCCAGTTCCAGTCGAGTCCGTACCGCCCAGTCATCCAAATGGCTACGGCGAAGACACCGTTGGACACGAGCCCCATGATCTTCTCGTTGAGCGGCGTGACGTGGGCCCAGTGCTGCTGGATCGGCAGCAGCGACGTGTACGAGAAGCGCTGGAACACACCGTGCAGAAACGAGTACGCGATCACCTGGTACACGGCGCGTGTCTGGATGATCGCCCAGAGGATGCTGATGTAGCTGTGGAAGTCGGCGCGGCGGTACTTCTCCTCGCGGATACAGTACCACGAGATCGGGATCACGGGCAGCAGGCACACCGCGAGGATCAGCATCAGCGTCGGGAACCGAAGCGAGAACGTAAAGTCACCGCCGTACTCGTGGCCGTTGAACGCGAACGCGTTGAGCACGAGCGCGAGCACGTTGAAGATTGTGCGCACGCCGTAGATCGTGGTCTGCGTCGTGCCGCGCACGGCCAGCGGCTCGCGCTGCGCGAGCTCCACGACGATGCCGTCCGCGCAGACGTCGGCGAGCAGGTACCCGAACGCGCAGAGCATCATGAGGATCACGTACACGCCGCCGGACTGCGCCGCGCTCTTGTTGATCGTCGCGAGGATCTCGGGCGTGTATTTGGAGGGCGCCACGTTGCGGAATCTGGGGTCCAGAAAGTACGGCTGGCCCTGCGGCGTGAGCCCCATGATCAGCAGCATCGCGAACGCGATGCTCCACCCGATCACCATGTACGGCCGGCGACGATACCCGCGGATGGGCACGCAGTCGGAGAGCATGCCGTAGAAGACCTTGAACGACCAGGGCAGCTGCACGAGCGTCGCGGCCGTCGAGCTCGTCGTGCCGGAGACGTTGAGGTACACTTGTAGGAACGGGTAGATCGTGCTGGGCAGCACACCGTCGATGAGCCCGACCGCCGCGTACTGGAAGAGCAGGCCGATGTACTCTCGCGTAAACAGGTTGGGCGGCCCGCCGGCGCGGAGCGCGCCGTCCTGGAGCTCATAGTCGTACGGCGTCTTGATCGGCTGGAAGTGAGCTGGCTGGTTCGGGTACCCGGGGGGCGTGCCCAGCTCCGAGTCGTACGGGTCACGTAGCACGGACTCGGGGCGCATGTTCAGGGATTGTTAAAGGTCGATAGCAAACTGAGGCAGGACTCAGCACGCGGTCGAATGGAGAAGTGCGCCATCCAAAGGGCCCCGTTCGGGCCAGCCACATGGACTCAGCCCCGTCTTGGCGACAGGAATAGTTCAGTCAGGGCAGTGGTGGCGTCGGGTGGCATGGCAGCTGCGGTTCCTAAGATCGTGGGGCAGCGGGGAGGCCAGTACTCGACGGATGCGGCCTCAGGACGGATCAGAGCAACTGGCAGGACGTGTGGGGTGTTGCAGTGGTGATCTCGAGCTGAGCTCGGCGTTCAGAAGATGATGCATATCAATAAATAATTATCATATTTGGCTTTATCATAGCCTTTCTTGGTTTGGGTAAACGTCAGAAACGAATGGGTTTCGTCGGGTTCCCCATAAACGAGCCATCGGAGACGAGGAGTCACCGCGAAGGTGTCCGTCATCGACGGCAATGCTCCTGTTGTTCGAGCTGAAGCTACAATGGATGTTTTCAGGGCTGCATGTTTCTCACAATGACAAAGGTCGTTTTTTTATTCGATTTGATATGCTTGAGGCGCAGAACAAAAGTTTTCACGTCCAGCTACACGAGGTGGAGGGCGAGAGGTGGCACGTCTACGACGTGCGCACGCGCGCAGCGTCCGCCATCTCGTCCCAGTCGATGTAGTAGATCTTGTACATGGACGCGAGCACACCGATGCCGATGCCCGACGTGAGGCCGAGCCAGAGGCCTTCGACGCCGTAGTCCCACGTGAACGCGAGGTAGACACCAAAGGGCAGGCCCACGGCGAAGTAGCCAAACAGGTTGATGTACGCGCCGAGCTTCTGGCGACCGGTGCCACGGAACACGCCCTGCATGACGCTGTTGACGGCGTCCAGCATCTGGTACGGCATGAGGTACAGGAACGCGTGGGCCGCGAGCGTGATCGAGGTCGCGTCGTTGATAAACACCATCGGGAGCACGTTGCGTGTGACCAGCACGACGAGCGCGAGCGCCGCCGACACGAGCAGCGACAGCACGATGCCGAGCGCCGACGCCATCTTGGCGTGCTCGGGCTGGTTGCTGCCGACGTAGTTGCCCACGCGGATGTTGGTCGCGACGGCGATGCCCAGAAAGAAGTTGAACGTCATGGTGGACACGTTCGAGAGCACCGAGTGGACGCTGATCGCGACCACGCTATCGGGAAGAAGCCCCACGAACGCCGCCATGATCTCAAACGCCCACCACTCGAGCAGCATCATGAACATGCCGGGAATGCCCAGTGTGAGGAACGTCTTCATGTAGCGGATCGCCTGCGAGAGCTTCCAGCCGGGCCACCACTGCTTCGCCACGCCGGGGTTCCACATGAAGAAAGGGATGAGCGCAGCCGGCAGCACGACGTTCGCGATCGTTCGCGCGATGGCGGCGCCGTCGTAACCGAGCGACGTGTACCACGTGAGGTACACGCCCAGGATCACGTTCACGACGTTGCTTAGCACGGCGATGTACACCATGGGCGTGACGACGTTCTGGGCCTGCAGGAGCTTCTTGAAGAGCTCGTACACGTACAGGAACGGGATGCCGGGCAGCACGAGTCGGCTGAAGCGGCCGGCGAGCGCTGCGACTTCTTCGGGCTGGCCCATCAGGAGCAAAAAGGATTCGGTGAACCAGTTGAGCAGGAACACGGGGATGACCGTCACACCGAGCACGAGGATGCCGCACTGGAAGTAGATGCCCATCTTCATGGGCTTGCCGGCGCCGTACGCCTGCGAGCAGAGCGTGTCCATGGCGGTCGCGAGCCCAAAGCCGAACGCGATTCCCGTGAGGTTCATAAACATGGTCGAGAGCGAGACGCCGCCGACGTACTCCTTGGTCTTGGGCGAGTCCATGTGGCCCACGAGCGTCATGCTCACGATCCCCGGGAGGAACTCAAGCACGTACGTGAAGATGACCGGGTACGAGAGCACGCAGAGGCTCGTGAACTCCTCCTTGAGGTCGGGCCGCGTCTCCGCGAGCGCGCGCGGGCCCCACTCCGGGTCCTCGGCAAGCGACGACTGCACGCGCAGCAGCGGCGAGTGCTCCATGAGCCGCATCGCCGTGCTCTTGATCGACCGCGACGGCTGGAGCGGCGCCGGCATGGGCGTCGCCTGGTGCTCGTACAGCGGGTCCATCTGGATCGCGAACGACAGCGCGTCGTCGAGTGCACGCTGCCGCGCCGCGTCGGCGTCCGAGCTGCCATGGCGGGCTGCCAGCGGTGGGCTCGTCAACGACGACGGTGCGCTGGAGCCGGCCGACGCCGTGGTGGCCGGCGAGGCCGGCGCCGCGCAGGTCTTGCGCTGGCTGCCGCGCGGCGTGAGCACGTTCTCGCTGTCACGCTGCTGCCACTTGGCCACGTTGGAGGTCCACTGGGTCGACGCCGCGTCGTCCTTGTCTGCGGTTAGACCCTTTGCCATGGCAGCGTTGGTGCCATGGCGGCGGTTGGCGTGCGCTGGCGCGTTCTCCTTGTCCTTGGCTTTGCCAGCGGCCAGCACCGACGGCTCGACCTGCTTCATCGCGGGTTTCCGCGCCATGCTCGCACGCGGCGACGAGTCCGCGAGTGCTGCCACGGGCGACGCGGCGGCCTCCACGAGCCGACGGTCCTCGTCCTCGTCCTCGGTGGAGCCGTCCGGCAGCTCGTCGTCGTCATCGACTACGCCCCACGCCCGAGCAGCGAAAGGGGAGGACGGCGAGGCGCCAGCGGAGACCGTGGAGGAGGAAGGGGCTTTAGACCGCATCTGGTGGCGCGGCGGGAGGCGGCGATTACTGCCTGGTATGCTGGGCTCACCGCCAGCGCTCTCGTCAGCGCCAAAGAGACCGAGCCCTGGGGACGGCGAGGACGCGCTGAGAAGCGAGGACTGGGCGGTCGCCATGGGAGCTTCAGCCTCTGAGGAGCGACGCGGATTGGACTATAAAGCGGGAATTACGCGGACGGCGCGGGGAGCTACGGCACAATATCGAAAGAATGTTCCGCACGTCAGTATGTTGTGCCAAGTTTAGACCAGGGGATAGGATCGTTAGCCCCCATGAGGGTTCAGAGGGCGTGACCGTTGGGCGAGCCAACGCGGCAGTGCCACAACCACTGCGACGCGGCTGCCACGGGCGCGTCTACCAACCCTCCAGGGTGGGAGGAACTATCGTCACCCTCACATGGCTACGTCGGACTAAATAACGCACCTGCGATTCGATCGATGGAGACGCTCGCAGGGATTACTCAGGATAGGGCGGCGCGCGACAATCGCCATGTACACGGGGGGGTCGCACAGGAGGGACGAGGGAGGGGCGACTAGTTGAGGCGCGAGGGCGTGTTCACACTGAAGAACAGTCTCGGTCTGGATCCAGAAGGAGAATGTTGGGGAAGAAACCGTGGCTTGGGAACTCGAGCTGGTCGCTGGCGTGCGTCCGATGAAGCGTTTTGGCAATTGATCATGGGCCGCCATTTTCCATTTTCCCCACGCGAGTATTCGGGTGGATGAGACACCACGCGTGACCTACCCTACGCCCCTACCCCGCTCACCCAACCTACAAAATGAGGAAACTGGATTGGTTTAAACTGATCGTGTCTCTGCAGCGGGAAGCTGAGAATGCCGAGAGGGGTAGGGATATGGGAATCAGAGCATTTTGGCTTCAAAATCTCTCGCGCGATTGCCAGCTTGTCGGGAAACTAAAGGTGCCTGTCGTTCTTCGCGCACGAATGCATGGCCCCTCCCCACCGGCATCCCGTCGCGATGCATAATGCTTGATTGAGCGATCCTCTTGACTACCTTTGTTACACCGCCCTTGGGTCCTCGTGAACTTGTGCGGTGGTTCCAACAGATCGATGTCTGTCTTGTTCTCGAAAACTACCCAGCAAAACTGGACGAAACGAACGAATCTTGGCGGGTGAAACCAGAAACGACACCTGATGCTCATAGGGTTTAGGGGTACAAGTTATTTTGACCTATCCCTTCCCGAGTTGGCAACTTCTACAGGACTAATCCAGATTCACCTGAAAGTCTCACCAACACAGACCAATTGAGCTCGGACTCAACTTGAAGTTGCCCTTCCCTGGAGCTCATACCACTGCTGGACGCGCGGGTGCTTCTCCACGGCATCAGCGACCGCCATGATCTGCTCGTACGCGTCCGCGACGGTCGAAGGCACGTATCTCAAGAAGCTCGTCCGGAACACGCGCACCAGCGTGAACACCACGAGGTCCGCGATCGTCAGGGTCGGCCCTCCGGCTTCGGCGTTATCGCGCTTCCAGAACGCGAGGCGCTTGTCCAGCGCCGCCAGCGACGCCGGGATGGTCGTCGCCGTGAGCTGCTCACTGATCACCCTGGATTTCGCTGGATCACGCTCAGCCAGCGCCGGCAGACACGCAAAGTAGAGCTCGCCGATGTGGCTCAGCAGCTCGTCGATCTGGAGCGCACGCACGGCGTCCTGGGCCGGGTACAAACCTGTTAGCGTGCCGACGTAACGTAGGATCGCGTTGGACTGCGCCAGCGCCACCGACGTGTTTGTCTCCCCGTCGCTCAGCCACAGCACGGGCACTTGGTCGTTCGGGAACTCGGCGCGGCGTCGAATCACGTCGTCCCACGACAGCCGCTCGTCTTGGAAGGAAATGCCGCCGATGTGGAGCGCCAGGCGGATGTGCTCGGCGCGGAACGGGAGGTCAAAGTACGACAGCTTGAGCTGCGTGGGCGGCGGTACCGGTGTCTGCGCTCTGGAAAGGATGACACTTTGCGGTCTCTCGCGAGAAACTGCGGCTTCCACCTTGGTATGCATCTCGATCAGCGTCTTGAAGTCGTCGAGCAGCGTTGTCGGGAGGTGCTCGATGTCACCGGAGCGGATGTACTCGACGTAATCCCACACGAGCACCTCGTGGAGGTGGACGTTTGACGACGGCTGCTGCTTGAAGAACGCGTGCTCCTGGAGCTGCTCGAGTCGTCTCTGGATCAGCTCAAACGCGCGCGGCAGCGTGCCGCTTTGGACGAGCTCCCCGCGCATGCGCCGCTTCTTCTCGGGGTCTTTCTCGGCAAAGCTCGGCGCAAGTGTGCGCTCAAAGACGTCGTCGAACGAGTCAATTACCTCGTCGACCAGCGCGGCCGCGAGCGGCTCCGACGCCGGCGGATACATGCCCGCCAGCCGGCCGGCGTACCGCAAAATGGCCTGCGACTCGGCGAAGACCACGCCACGGACTGACAGCACCGGCACTTTGCCGTACGGGAACTCCGCCTTGCGCTGCTGGAACTTGTCCTTGGAGAGCCGCTCGTCCACGAACGGGACGCCGCCCACCGCCAGCGTCTTGCGGATGACCGCGGCGCGACCGTCAAAGTCGAAGTAGGTGAGCGTGAGCGCCGGTAGCGTCGTTGGTGCCATCCCAGATAGTCTGTGGGCAGAGGCAGCCCAAGTGAAAACTGGTTCTCGAAGCGATCATGTTGTGTGGAAGGGATCAAGGAGCAGGGAGATGGGTACGCCCCGATCGCACGCAATCATTGCAGTTGAGCTCTTGTGGATCTATACCTACAGTGAGTGTATCCATTTTACATGACTCCGACAAGTCGAACAAATAAAGGCGGTTTGATTTCAATGCACTTGATGGATCCAACGAGCCAGAAGGCAGCCTCCTAGTGGACAGGGCGCGCTTACACCGCCGGCTGCGACGGCTTCACATACCACTGCTGCACTCGCGGGTGCTGCTTCACCGCCTCACTCGCGTTCACGATCTCTGTGTACTCGTCCACGATCGACGTCGGCACGTGGTCGAGAAAGCCGCTCTTCAAGAACATCACGAGGCTGTAGATGCACAAGTCCGCGATCGTCGGCGCCTCGCCGCCCATCGCGTACGCGGACGGTGACTTGGCATTCTTCTTCCAGTGAGCGAGGCGCTTGTTCAGGCTGCTCAATGACTCGGGGAAGGTCTTGGTCACCAGCACCTCGCGCATCTGCTTTTTCTTCTCTGGGTCGCTCTCGGTGAATGACGGATCCAGCGCAAAGTAGAGCTCCCCAATGTGGCTGAGCACCTCGTCGATGCGGAGCGCCTGGATCGGTTCCTGCGTCGGGTACAAGCCCGTGAAACTCCCGACGTAGCGGAGGATCGCAACGGATTGCCCCAACGTGAACTGGTCGTCCACGCGCAGCACGGGCACTTGCTCGTTCGGAAACGCGGCCTTGCGCTTGGTGACGTCTTCAAACGACAGACGCTCGTCCTCGAACGCAACGCCGCCGATCTGAAACGCCAGGCGGATCTGCTCTGCTCGCCCGTGCATGTCAAAGTACGTGAGCTGGAGCGTCTTGGGAACCGACATAGGATCCATCTTCAACGCGTTGGGCTGGCCCTCTGGTAGACGGGGGTTGGCTTCCACCTTCTTGTACATAGCGAGCATGGTCGTGTAGTCGTCCACGAACGTCGTCGGAATCGGATCCGCGCCCCCCGAGACCAGATACGAGACCCAGTCCCACGCTAGCACGTCCAGGATCGTCAACTTGGTCGGGTCACCTTGGAAGAACGGATGCTCGAGGATCGCCGCAAGGCGCTTGTCCAGCAGCCCGAACGCGTGCGGCAGCGGGCCCTTCAGCAGCGCCTCGCGAATCTGCTTCTTCTTGCCTTCATCATCCTCCGCAAAGCTCGGCATCATCACGCGCTCGAAAAAGTCTTCAAACGAGTCCATCATCTCGTCCACCATCGCGGCCGCGAGCGGATCGGTCGGGTACATTCCGGCGAGTCGCCCCACGTAGCGCAAGATGGGGTGGGTCTCCGCGAGCAGCTCGCCGTCCACCTCGAGCACCGGGATCATGCCGTAGGGAAGCGTGGGCTTGCGCTTCAGGAACTCGTCGCGCGTAAGTCGCTCGTCGGTGAAGGGCACGCCGCTCATGTTGAGCACCTTGCGGATCGTCGTGGCGCGGGCTTCAAAGTCGTAGTACGTGAGCTTGAGCGCGGGAACGACTGGCGGCATCGTAGCAGGAGGAGGAATTCCGAGTGGCGGTCTTGATATGCGGGGTGCGGGGAAGGGCGCAAGTGGCAGAGTGCGTGGTGTCGAGTGGCGAGCATGACGGGCCGACGGGATTGTCACAGGAGTGCGTCCATACTTACGTCAGTTGGTTGCGGCATCCGCAATCCTTGCACTTTGAGCCGGCGTCTATGAATACTATCGACGGCCCAAGTCCGGGAGTAGGAGGAGTCACAGGCCGGAGTCGGATGGATGATGAGCAGTGGTGAAGATGAAGGTTGCTGTTGTTGCCGGCTCCAGCATAAAAGCCAGCATAAACTCCAGCATAAACATGCTTCCACCAACACTAACTTCAACTTATCGCGAGCGGGTGAATCACAGGGTGATAATTTACTTCATCCTTGCACCGCGCGGTCTTTCGGATGTCCGTACAATGGCGAAAACCAACACACAGTGTGCCATACGCATAACGTCGCTGTGAGGCACGGGAGAATCAAGCCGTGCTATCCAAGGAAACCCGCAATCGTCAGCTCAATAGGCAGGTGCTTTGATTTACCACGCATACAACAAAGTCGGGACGCCTGACCTGCGTCATCCACAGAGCGATGTATCATGCAACGACAGAACCCAGCTCCTGCGAAGCGATGGTCGACGCCGTTCACGCGGCGGTCTTCGACGCGGTGGGAGAAAACCACTGCTGAAGGCGCGGGTGCTGCTTCACCGCGTCGCTGGTCTGGATGATCTCCGCGTACTTGTCCACGATCGACGTTGGCACGGAGTCGAGCGCGCCGCTCTGCAAGAACCGCACGACATTGCGGATCGCGAGATCCGCGATCGTCGGCGCCTCGCCGCCCATCGCATACGGAGCCTTCTTCCCGCCTTCCTTCTTCCAGTGCGCGAGACGGCGATCGAGCCCGTCAAGCGACTCGGGGATGGTGGTCGCCGCGAGTGACTCCAACACGCGCTTCTTCTTCTCGGGGTCGCTCTCCCTGAACGGCGGAGCGATCGCAAAGTAGAGCTCCCCGATGCGGCTAAGCACCTCATCAATCCGGAGCGCCTGGACAGCGTCCTGGGTTGGGTATAGATCCGTAAAGCTGCCGATGTAACGGAGGATCGCTACCGACTGCGCGAGCGTGAACTGGTCGTCGACACGCAGCACCGGCACTTGCTGGTTCGGGAGCGTAGGCTTCAGCTGCTTGAACGTGTCGTGCGTGATGCGCTCATCCTCGAACGCGACTCCACTGAGGCGGAGCGCCATGCGGATGGGCTCGGCGCAACCAGGTACGTCAAAGTACGTGAGCGCGAGCTTCTTGGGCGGCATGGGCGGGACCGTTGGTGGCGGTGGCGTCGTCTTGGGCTTGTTGGCGCGTGGCGTCGCTTCGACCTTGTCGTGCATCGCTACGATGGTCTTGTAGTCGTCGATGAATGCCTTTGGGATGTGATCCAGCATGCCCGACCGCATGAACTGGACCCAGTCCCACGCGAGCATGTCCAGAAGTGACACCTGGGCAGGATCGCTCTGGAAGAACGTGTACTCGTGGATGTGCGCGAGCCGCTTGTCAACCAACTCGAACGCGTGCGGCAGCGGGCCCTTTAGCAGCGCCTCGCGCATCGTCTTCTTGTTCTCGACGTCTTTCTCGAGGAGGCTCGGCATCATGTGGCGCTCAAACAAGTCGTCGAACGAGTCGAGCATCTCGTCAATCATCGCGGCAGCAAGCGGGTCTACTCCGGCGGCAGGATACATCCCGGCGAGACGTCCGGCGTAGCGCAGGATGGCCTGCGTCTCCGCGAGGACTTCACCGTTGACTTCCAGCACCGGGACCTTCCCGTACGGCAGCGTTGGCTTGCGTTGCTTGAACTCGTCTTGCGAGATTCGCTCGTCGACGAAAGGCACGTCGCCCAAGGTCAGTGTCTTGCGGATAATGCCGGCGCGGCCGCCCAGGTCAAAGTACGTGAGCTTGAGCGCGGGTGTCGTCGTCGCCATGGCCGTCAGAAGTTGGTTGGACTCAGATGAGCACGGGTGCGCGTGAGTTGGTGAATTTGTTTGTGGGCGAAGTGTGTGTGCGCCCTGGCATGGGCTCTTGTATCTCCCCTCGGTTCGCGACTCCGTAATCAGTAATCCTTGACGTTGAAGTACAAACGGATTAGTCCAAGTTGAAGTGCAATGATTAGAATAACACAATGATGCAATGGGCAAAAGAAAGAAAGTGCAATGTTTGCGGAGCGTGAAGTGGGAAGATGCAGGTAGCTCGGTCTGTAGCTCGGTCTTTAGTCGTTGCGAAAAGGAGTCGACCAGCACGCGAGAGGCGTTGTTACGCGGTCGCCTCGCCGTGGCTTGCGTACCAGTCGGCGACGCGTGGAAGCATCTCCACAGCGCGCGCCACACTCGTCAAGTGTTTGTACGCATCCGTGGGCTTGGCTATCTCGTCATGGGGTGCGCTTGGCGGGAAAAACTCGAGCTCGAGGAACTGCATCAGCACAAACACCACGAGGTCCGCGATCGTCGCTTTGTCGCCACCCAGAAACGGCCCGGCCTTCCACTCCGCCAGGCGAGCGTCGAGACTCCCGAGCGAGCGCGGGATGGTCTCGGCCGCGAGCGACGCGCCCAGCGCGCTACGCTTCTCTGGATCCTGCTCGCCGAACCACGGGTCCAGCGCGTAGAAGAGCTCGCTGACGTGGCTGAGCACTTCGTCGATGCGCATCGCCGCGAGCGCGTCCTCGACCCGCGTCGGATACAGCCCCGCGAGCGACCCGGCGTAGCGGAGGATCGCCGTGGACTGCGCCAGCGTGACGTCGTCGATCGCCAGCACGGGAAGGTGGCTGTATGGGAGTTCGGGCTTGCGCTCAAGGTACTGCTCGTACGAGAGCCGCTCGTCCTCGAACTCGACGCCGCCCAGGTGGAGCGCGAGCCGGATCGGCTCGGCGCGGCCGGGCATGTCAAAGTACGTCAGCTTGAGCATCGTCGGGAGCGGTCCGCGCGGCGCGATTGGCGTCGGGAGTGTCGACGGGCGGCCGACCAGCTGGTTGGAGCTCTTGATTGCGTCGACCTTGTCGTGGGTCGAGACCATCGTCTTGAAGCCGTCGATGAGCGAGGTCGGAACAAAGTCCAGCGCGCCCGACCGCATCCATTCAGCAAAGTCCCAAACCAGCACGTCATGGACGAACACGCGCGCCGGCCCCGCGTGGAAGAGCGAGTACGCCGCGATCTCGCCCAAGCGCGTGTCCAACTGGCGCAGCGCCTGGGGCAATGGGCCCTCGAGCAGCGCGAGCCGCATTTGCTGCTTCGTCGCCGCATCTTTCTCCATCATGCTCGGGATCAGAACACGCGTGAAGAGGTCTTCGAACGCGTCGAGCACCTCGTCGACTAGCGCGGCGGCGACAGGCTCATTCGGCAGCGGGTACAGCCCTGCCAGCCGGCCGGCGTAGCGCAGGATGGCCTGCATCTCGGCGAAGCGCTGGCCGTCGACGTCGAACACGGGCACGGCGCCGTACGGGAACGTTACCTTCTGGTCGCGGAACGTCTCCTGGGATATACGCGTGTCGGCAAACGAGATGTTTGCGAGCGAGAGCGTCTTGCGGATGGCCTCGGCGCGCCCGGGGACGTCAAAGTACGTGAGCTGGAGTGCTGGGACAGTCGTCATGGCTTGAAGTCGAGGAAGACGTGGAAGTGGTCGCTTGGAGGTAAATTGCGGAGTGAGCACTGGGAGCCAGGCTCGCAGAGGCCACCGCTGGCGCCCACACGAAGGCCCCGGATTCCCCTGCTCCGTCGTGGGGAAAAACAGAGAGGCGAGGGTGCTCTCGTGATGATGGTGGGGACGGCGGAGACGCAACAAGCATTCAGGCTCACTCGCCACACATTCCGGCGTTGCTCGTCGTTGAGGTCAATGAGAGCCACGAAACGGCTTCTGCTGTTCCTCCGCACCGACCCCGAGCGATCGTTTGGACCCAGTTATGGCCAGAGGTACGCGCATTCCGCTTGGGTTCTCCAACACAATGTTTGCTGCGAAGTTCCCTACCTAGTAACAAAACCAACGGAATAGCCAAAGAACAAAGCAATGCATGTTCGCGACCTGCCTCTGCCCCCCAAACTTCCTCATCGTTTACTCGATAGTAGTGTGCGTAAGTTCTCTTTTTGGTTTACTTATCGTTCACTACACATATGCATGGCAAGCACAAACATGCAGTGTGGGGGCCTCACGCGACCGTCGCCGCGCGCGTGGCGTACCAGTCAGCGACACGGGGCAGCGTCGCCACGGCGTCCTGGATCTGCGTCAGCTGCTCGCACTCGCGCGTCAGCGCCTTGGCGATCGCGGCGTCGCCACAGGCAAAGTCGGTTTGCAGGAACTGCATCAGCACGAAGATCGACAAGTCGGCGATCGTCGGACCGTCCCCGCCCATCGCAAACGGAGACGCCTTGGCCTTGCGCTTCCACTGGCTAATACGCGCGTCTAGCGACGTCAGCGACGCCTTGACCGTCGTGGCGGCGAGCGTCCCGCCGAGCGCCTGTTTCTTTGCGGCGTCGGATTCAGCAAACCACGGATCGAACGCGTAGTAGAGCTCGCCGATGTGGCTCAGCACCTCGTCGACTTTGCCCGCGAGTAGCGCGTCCTGGGCCGGGTACAAACCCGCGATCGTCCCGGCGTAGCGCAGAATCGTGGCCGACTGCGCGAGCATGGTGCCGTCCACGTCGAGAACCGGTAGGTTTCCATTCGGCAGCGACGCCTTGCGGTCCAGATACTGAAGATACGCGACGCGGTCGTCCGTGAACGCCACGCCGCCGACGTGGAGCGCCAGCCGCACGGGCTCGGCGCGTCCGGCCATGTCAAAGTACGATAACGTCACGCGTTGCGGTCGCACCGCCTGCGCGCCCGACGCGGCAGAAGCGGGTAGGCCGGTTTGGGTGTGGTTTCCGCGGAGACACGTTGTCAACAGCGTATGAGCGGCTTGCATGGCCGGGAACGCGTCCATGAACGCGGCCGGGAAGTGGTCGCTAAACTCCGCCGTGATATAGCCCACGTAGAGCGCGGCAAGGATATGGTGGATAAACAACGTGGACGCGTGCTCCGCAAACAACTTCTGCTTGTTGGCGGCCTGGAGGCACACGTCGATGCGGGCCAGCGCCCGTGGCAGCGCTTCCTTGACGATCTCGTCCCGCGTCGCCTTGCTCTTCGCGGGGTCTTGTTCTTTCAGCGTCGGCATCACGATGCGTTCAAACACGTCGTCGAACGAGTCGAGGATCTCATCGACGAGCGCGCACGCGATCGGTGCGTTCACTGGCGGATACGTGCCCGTAAGTCGGCCGACGTAGCGCAGGATGGCCTGGGTCTCAGCGATGGTCTCTCCGTCCACGGCTAGCAAGGGCACTTTGCCATACGGGAACGACGCCTTCCGGGCAGAACATTCCGAAGGCGAGAGCCGCTCGTCTTGGAACGGCACGCCAGCCAATTGGAGCGTCGTGCGGATCACTTCGGCGCGGCCGGGCGTGTTGAAGTACGTGAGCGTGAGCGACGGAGGTGCGGCCATAGGAACTTCGGGTGGTGCGACAGTCGAGGCGAACTGGAAAGTGAGAACAGGTGGCAGTCGTTCCGTGTCCTACCAAGACCTCTTGGTGGGAAGCGCCGCCTCGATTGGTGATGCCCCAGCTCTTGAACCCTGGGCGATCATACCGTAAATTGGAGCGAGCAAATCACAACGCCGGAATTTAGTTGGTGGGGAGAGCATTTTTCTTCCAGCAGATTCATTCATGGGTACACACCATCATTCTGCCTGGTAGCACACATTCCGCTTGAAGTTGCACATTCACTCTGCACGGTGTGGGGATCTTTTCGAGGACTATGATGTCCGACGCTTGCGAATGCAGCACAGAGCGTGCAGATGGGACACAAGTGGGTGAGCTTCATGCAGGGACTCTGCCCTCTTCAACCATGCAGGTGGACAACCTCGGTCGCGGGGACGAGGGCGAAACTTTTAAAATTTTGACCAATCGCAAGAGCCAAGTTGCCGTCGTGCAACCACGCAATCCTTGCACAGGACTCCCCAGCGGCACGAAAGCTCCCTCCGAAGCATTCCCAACGTAACTTGGTCGCTTTCATCTCGCACGTCTCTCGTCTTGCACGGCTCACACGCGAATTTGCTAGCCCGAGAGCGCTAAAGATGTCGTTCCCCAAGCTCAAGCTCACCTACTTCGACCTCGCCGGCCGCGCTGAGCCCATACGCCTCGCGTTCTTCATCAGCGGCATTCCCTTCGAAGACGACCGCATGCCGCGTGGCGACATGGCGCAGCGCAAGCACGAGTTCCCGTACTCAGTCGTACCTGTGCTCCACGTGGACGGCGAACTGCTGGCCGAGTCTAGTGCGATCGCTCGGTACGCCG